>VZTY01034369.1:0-12586 GCA_013400935.1 Turnix velox | reverse complement strand
GACTCAAACCATTCTATGACTCTGTAAGAGAAGGATTTTCTTTTTTCTACCTTTTTTTTAAGTATTAAATTCACATCATTTAATTATCCAGTTGTGATCCTCCTCCTTCTCTGATCTCCAGCTGTCTGGAAAATGTGGAAGATAGTGAGGGAGCCTCTGCCATGGCTGCAAAGAGGTGCAAAATCCTGACAGAGCTGAAACAGGAGCAGGTAATTCTGCAGCAAGAGGAGCATCTTATAAATAGTGGAAGGGTATGACATGGGGAAGTGGCTGGGACGAGTGGGGTTTGTTTTTTAAAAAAAGTCACAGATGCCATTTCACACACATCATTCTGCTTTGCTTCCCTTATTCTGTGAGGTGAGTTTTGTGTTGAACTTTTCTTTTCTCCATCCTAAATGTCCCCTCTTCCTGTTTGCATCCATTCCTCCTAGTCCTGCCATCTTGGACCCCATTAAAAGTCCTACCCCAGCCTTTCTGTACCCCCCTTCCTTCAGGTATTGAGAAGTTCCTCTGAGGTCCCCCCTGAGCCTTCTTTTCTCCAGACTGAATAATCTCAACTCCTTTGCCTTCTATACAAATCAAAAGCATCCTGTGGATGAGAGATTCCATCTCTCAGGCAGTGAATTATCCCCCTGCCTGCTATTAGTTTTCACAGGTAACCCACTGTTTACAGCATTAGTGAAAAATAAACCTGCAAATTTTTTGGGAGAAAAAAAAAATCCATGCATGCTGATCTTTTTTTGTGATATTTTGTGTAGTGTAATAAAGATTATGCAGAGTAAGTAGGTCGCTCTTCTTTTATCTTAACAACTCCCAGGCTCCTTTCTTTTTCTGCTTTGTGTAGGCAGAAATTCAGCACCTGCAAAACATCTACAGGGCAGCTCATGAAGAAAGAAAGCTTCTGTTCAAGCAGCAAAGAGAAATCTTAATGATGCGTCACTCCACAGCACAACTTGAGGAGAAGCTGCAGAATTTGGCTGGGAAGCCAGAGGTTATTGAGTCACAGGCACTGGATGTCTTGGTGGGTTGGTTTTTTTGAGTAGATAATAACTACTGGCACTACAGCTGAGGAACCCAGGTGAAATCTTGTGTTACCATTCCCTTTTAGGTTACAAAGATCTCAACAACTGACCAAGAAATAAAGCTGAAGACAGAGAGAGTTATTTCTAGCCCAAAGTTCTCCTCAGCAGAGCCTCCAGCCCACCTAGAAAGACCTGATCTGTCAGAAAGTTGTGTCCAGCTAAAGAATGAACAGAACAAGAAACATGAGGAGTAAGTAAAACCTTTTTCACAATGATAAAACCAGTTGAAGGTGGAAGTAATTACGTCCTAGACAACCCTGTGTGCTTTAAATGCTTCCAAGAGGAAGTTTTATAGTAATAAGAGTTTAAAAAACCCCTCTATTCAAGCAGTTGATGCTTCAAGATCATTGCTCATCCTGGCCAAAGTTGTCCCACTGCTTGTTTGTCTGTCCTCCATATGTCCCATCTGCCATCTCATGTCCAAAAGGACAAGTTCCTCATGTTCCTCAAGGCAGAGTCCACCTTAGTGTGAGGTATGTGAACAGCATCAAGTAAATTAAGGAGTCTGAATCCATAGCTGGAGATCCTTTCCATGCCACTTAGTAAATTCTTCAGGTAAAACACATTTATCATCTTGATATAACAGAAAGAAACAGTGAATTTATTTGAGATTTTTTTTCTCCATTGCTTAAGAAGGGCACCTCCTCTGCAGTCAGAAATATTAACTCCCTCAACAGAAGGAGTGCTGTGCCTACACAGCTACTAATGATATTTAACATTTTTTCATGATGGCTTTTAACTGCAAACTCCAAACACTTTGGAACTATCTATTAATTAAAACTTCAAAATACCCCTTGAGGAATGAGTAGAAAAGTATTGATTTAATTGGTGAAATTCCCTCCTTTGTCATCCTCTGGCTCTAATCCTATGTATCACTGAAACCCTCAAAGAGGGTTTGTTTTTTCACTCAGCATTTGACCACAGCAGGCTTTTCTACTTAATTTTAGGTTTAAACCCAAGTGTAGAGATGTTGTTTTAAAATGCTCTCACAGCCAGAGGTGATTCAGGAGCTCAGGAAGACTTTTCCCCCCTGCATTATACCCCATTTGATTCCAGCTGAGCAGCACAGATGAGGAGTAAGCAGCATCCACAGAAAAACAATCTAGGAAAAAAGAAAACCCCTCAAACCCACAAATGCAGCTGAAGACAAACATTTATCTCTATGAATTAAACACAGCCCTTTCATTCAGTGTTCCCCAGCTCTTTAGCAGACTGGTGAGTCAGGTTTGTGCATTTACTTAAGTTCCCAGAGGGAAAGGCTTTCAAATAAATCCCTGCGTGGAGCTGATCTATAATTCATGGTGTTATTGATTCTAAGTCAGAGAAATCTTTAAAAGGTTTCTTGGCTGTGCTTTTGCTTCCTGACAAGCCTGCTGGTAGGGGAACTGTGAATATTAACATCAGTCTGGAGCAGACAGGGCCTGGCCTCCTCCCACAGGAGGGCCATGAAGATGATGATAGGGCTGGAGCAAATCCTTTATGAGGACAGGCTGAAGGAATTGGGGTTGTTCAGCCTGGAGAAGAGAAGGCTCAGGGGGGACCTCAGAGGAGCTTCTCTGTACTTGAAGGGGGCTATAGAAAGGCTGGGGGAGGATTTTTTAATAGGGTCCAGGATGGCAGGACTAGGAGGAATGGATGTAAATTGGAAGAGGGGAGATTTAGGATGGAGAGAAGAAAGAAATTCTTTACTGTGATGGTGGTGATGCACTGGAAGAGGTTGCCCAGAGAGGCTGTGGATGCCCCCTCAATCCCTGGAGGTGTTTAAGGCCAAGGTTGGATGAGGCATTGAGCAACCTGGTCTTGTGGGAGGTGTCCCTGGATGATCTTTAAGGTCCCTTCCAACCCAAACCATTCAATGATTCTATGGTGGAACTCTCTATGCACCCCATCCCTGGCTGCAGCTTGATGGTGCACAGTTCTGTGCTATCTGTCCACCAGTGCAGGTATGGTTCAGACTTTATTTTCATCCAGAATATTGTTTATGAGCAAGGATCTAAGGTCTGGGAAGTACTTTTAGACCTGAAAACACAATGGAATAATAATTAAATAACCAATGCACAAAAATAACCTGCTGGTTTGTAGGCTTGTTAATAGATATTAAATAAGAGAAAGGAGGAATGCAGAAATCAGTGCTGCGAAGTACTTCAGTCTCCTCCTATTCTAGTCTGTGAAGATTAGAAATCTGGTTTTACAAGATCCAATATAAAGTGAGAGGGAGGGGAATGAGAAAATAAAATCACTATTTGGAGTGCTTCTTCCTTTACTAATTTGCTGGTTTATAAACATATCTGTGTGGGAGAACTTTATAGGTACCATCAAGCACTGCCAGAAGCATTTAATTCATATCTCTATTGGCTTTGTGTAGCTTGGCCATTATTAAGTTGGGAAACACAGAAACAACCCCCTGTCATTAATTCCTTGTCTGTTCACAGCTCTTCTACAGAGGACAAGAAAACAGTGGTAGGATACCAGAAACAGGAAGAGGAGTCCCCAAGTTTGGAGCAGTCTCCTGAAGTGAAATGTCCTGATCTATCTGAAGATGTGGCCAAGAAAGTCTGTGATGACACCAGCCAAACCACAAGCTCAGTTGTTAGGATTAAAGGTCCTATAAATACAGGTACCCAATAAAGAAGACTTGTGTAGCAAAGAGTTCTTGTGATCCTTGAATGATGGGAGCAAAAGTGGCCTCTTGGTTTGTCTTTAGATTAACTTAAATGAAAAATTATTGAACTTTTGGAAAACTGTTGACCTTATCAGTGTTAAGGGGGAAGAAATGAGATGCTGTTCTATTCCTATTTACCTTCAGTATGAATTTTGGTAGCAGGATCTGTTCAAGGTTAGCAAGAAGTCCTAGCGAGGATAGAAGATGTTTTATTGAGGTAGCAACTACGTGTAGATGGAAAAAGAGGAATTATGTAGGAATTTCTGGCTTTATAGATGTTATCATGTGTAAGGTGATCATTAAATTAATGAAGTCATTGTGCCTTTTGGCTTCTTTTGGTGTGATAAGGAACATGAAGGGCAAAACTAAGTTACTCAGAACATAAGTGCCTTTAAGCCTTTTTGATGTAACTAAGCTAAATAAAAAGTTATATATAGTCAAGATATTAATAGATCAAAATGTAGTGTTAAAGCACTATAATCTAATTTTGTACCTTTCAGAGCTGAACTCTGAAGATCTTATTTTATTACCTGTGAATTCAGCTGGAATGGATGAGCCTGTATCCACACCCATCACAAGAGAATGCAGAAGTGCATCTCTGGTAAGGTTCTCTCTGGAAATACAATTCTGCCTGTGAGAAATGGTGTCCCAAATTATATTTACTTTAAAATAATCCCAGCACAAGACTCATTTGGCAGTTTGGAACATCAAGTGAAAATCAGTTTTATAATTTGATTAGTTACGCTTCTGCTAAAGACTGAATTTAAACTCCTGAAGTGCTCCTGCCTCTTCTAATCTCCATGACTAAGTAGTGACAATATGTTGAAGTCATCTCCAGGAGAAATTAAACCTGTCCTTGGAGCAGTAGACTTTCATCTACCCAGAATAGATGCAAAGATCAGTCCCTTTCCTATTTCTTTTATCAGTGAAACAGCCCCAGTGTGGATATATCAATGCCCAGGAGTCCATATCCACTTCTACACCTCTGTGCGAACATATAGATTTCATCTTTGATATCATAACTATTCTTGTTTTGGTCCTTTTCTCTGCAGATGCTAAATCTCTCTTAAATATTTGCATCTTAGGAATCGGTGCTGAAGCAAAAGCTGTGTATTTCAAACCCAAAGACAGATCCTAAAGACAATGAAGACCTTAATCCATGTGTCAGCAACTCCACAATGAAAGGCTTGGGGATGCTTTCTACTCTGTGCAACTTCTGCCTGGTTCAGGCAGAAAATACTCCTCGAGGAACTGGTAAATCATATTTAATGCTGTTCCCTCCAATCTGTTTCAACCACTTCAATCAAACTTTTAAATCCAGACAGAAAGAGAGACAATATTCTCATTTATTATTGAAGTGTCTTGCTCACTATACCCAATGTATAAATCACTGCTAGGAAAGATGGGGGATAACTCTCCCAGGTTTATTATGAGACAGGATCATGCTACTTCCTCAGAACAAAATCATAACTTATTTTGCTTGTGGCATTAACAACTTACTCTCTTTTGAGGCATTTTTAAAATAATTTCAGGGTGTTCTTTTTAAAAGGACATAGATCAGTTGAAGATAGACCTCGATGGGATGTGTCAGAGTTATTTTTGTTTCCAGGTTTTTATCCTGGAATATTCATATTTCTTGCTTTCAGGAGAAGGTGTGAAAAGTAAAACTGGCTGTTTATATATGAGGCAGCTACATCATTTGTATAGTGCTGGCTAAGCATAATGTCTGTGTTATAAATATTTACATATTGTGGTAATTCACATTTGTGTTATTTTTCTAATTAATTAGCTTTCTGCTTTTACACTATAGTGAGGGAAGCTATAGTTTTGTGTAATTAAAACTGAGTAACAGTGGTCTTTGTGACAGAAGTTTGGCATAGACTGCATCTTAACTAGATTCTCAACCCTACTTTTAAATTTTTTTTAAATACTAAAAATTAGCCTTAATCTTGGCTATTTATGAATGTTATAGGGTTTTTTAATGCAACTTACAACTAAGGATTACTGGATTTGAATCCTCATTGTACCCATCAGCAGCCTCTCCTATAAAACAAGGAGGTTTTCCTAAAATGCTGAATTTTATTTTAATTATTATTTTTATGTTTAATGTTCCAGTTAAAGAAGTGCCTGTTCCTTCTGAGAGCAATCAGGTGGATGGTAATGAGGGTGTGGAGCATTTAAACTCTATTTGTCATGAAGCTTCTGATGAAGAATTAAGTTTAAAAGCATTTTCTGGAGGATTAGCTTCTGCTGAGTCATCAAACAAGTCAGACAACTCTTCCCCGAGGTGTGAAAGTGCCAAATCTGTTTCCCCACACCCAGAATTTCAGAAAGTGTCTGCAGTTTGGATTGACATCTCAGAAACCTTCGTGTCAGACTCTGAATTGGAGCTGAGAAATGGGGAGGAGACAGATGTGAGCATTCCAGAAGAGTTTGTCTATGACAACAGTGAGTTTCCTGGTGTTTCCAAAGAGATTCTACTAGCAAAAAATGCAAAGGAAACACTGTCTAGTGACAAAATTGGTGAACTCAAAGTGGCCACAGGTGACAGAGCTGAGACTTCACACTCCCAGAAATACTCTGGAGGTGTTTCAGATCACAGCAGCACCAATAATTTGTGCTCTTCCATTCCATCAGACAAAGCAAAAGCCTCCAAAACCAAATCATCACATTCCCCCCACCCTGATAATCCTGACAAGGGGATGGAAATGCCACATTTGGATCATTCTAAAAACTATAGTAGAAATAAATCCTGTTCTCAGATCACAAAAGAAGGTAAAGATGAAGATGACAGTTTTTCAGGCAGTGATGGCATTTACTCACTGGGGATCCATGAGCAGAAGAAGTCTATTTCTCCAGCTAGCACAGTGGGAAAGGATGGTGGAATCAACAGTTTATTTGTAGATAAAAATAGGGATCCACCAGGGTTTCTGCTAGCAGGCTCTTTGAATGAGAGATTCCCAACCACCACCCTCTGTAAGGTTGTATCTCCATCCACATCCATGCCAGAAATTCCAGAGGAAGCAGAAAGCATCTTGTTGGAGCCTTTGCAAAGGGTGACTATGGGAAATCAAAAGATCTCAACTGAAAGGCAAGCTGTAAAGGAAACAAGGAGGGAACAGTTTTCTTCCGTCTCCTCAAAAATATTTCAGGCAGAGAGCTGCTCTTCCAAAGATGAAGATGATACCAGTTTTGTTAGTGATGTGGATCTCCTTCCAAATGATGAGAATACCTTGTCAGAAATACTGTCTCCTGTTGATGAAGTGTTGTCCTATGGAAGTGCTGACTTGTCGTCCTCTAACAAAAGGGATTTGTCATTTTTTGGCAAAGATTTTCCTCCTCCTCCTCCCCCTTTGGGTGCTGATGCAATGAAAAATTATGATCTTACCCTCACTAGGGATGATTTCTCCTCTCCTCCAGAACAAATGATGGTCTTGGGGACTGGACAGTGTGTGGATGAAGATGCATTACCCCCATTACCTGATAACATTGCACCTGAAGAATTTCCCCTGCTTAATCAAGAGACAACTGATGCTTTTCCAGCCCAGGATGGTGGTGTCTCAGAAGAACCTTTAGTTGAAGATATTTCCAGTGAAAAAGAAGGCTTATTAGAATATCAACAAGGAGAACATGAAGCAGCCTTGCAGCATTTGGAATATCTACCTGTGTCAAATACTATTTCTGCTGTTCAGGCCAATAAAAGTCCTGACTTCACGATGAAGCAACATAAAACAAACTTAACTCTTCCCAAAGATGAAGAGGATGGTGATGACCCACTACTGTCATTTGAAATTGGGGACAGAGTATTAGTAAAGCAGACACAACCTGGAACCCTCAAGTTCAAAGGAAGGACCTGTTTTGATAGTGGCCACTGGGCTGGTATTGCACTTGACAAAGCTGAAGGTGACAATGATGGCACTTACAAAGGGGTGAAGTATTTTGAGTGTGCTCAGCACTGTGGGGTCTTTGTCAGACCTGAGGAGATTTCACACCTACTGGGGGCTGACAAAAAGGCTTCCAAATGCACCAGGAATGAAGATTCTGACTCCTTCTGTGATGAGAAGTCTTTCAAAGAGGACTGGAAATCATCTGATGATGATGAGCAAGGGGGAGGACTCACAGAGAAGAAAGCAGATGACACAAAGAGCTCAGGAGGATCAGAAGTGAAAGGAAATCAGTCTAGGTTACATGATGCCTTGAGGTCTGGAAAAGGGCAAAAGCTTCCATGTTCTGACCAGTGTAAGGACTTCCTCTGTCAAAATAACTTGAGACCAGATAAAGAAAAAACAGAACACACACAAATGGAACAAAAGAGATCTGCTGATGGACTTCCAATCAGAAGCAAGCCCAGTAACACAGATGAGTTAAAACCAAACAAAAACATCTGTTGCTTGGTGGAGGAGGTGAAAAGAAATGAACTTGCTGATGATATTGCAAGTGAACTAGTTAAAAAGCTTCTGCTTGATGCTTTAGTGGCATTTTCTGAATCAGCTCAACACAAATACAAAAATTCCCTTGAAAAACCCACAATGAATTGTGACAAAGACTCAAGTCAAGAAGACAATCAGAAATTGTTTGTCCCCAAAGAAAATTCAGCTGCTGTCTTGTCTGAACAGTCAGCAAAGATTCCTGATGTTTTACTGCAAAATTTAGATGCTCTTGGTGTTCAGGGTTGTCACACAATAGCAGAAAGGATTATAATGAAGTTTGTAGATGATGCAGTTAAGGAATACAAGAAGATCAAAAGGAAACATGGATTAAAAGCAGACCAGATATTTCCCTCATCTTCAGAGGCTTCTCCAGCCAATATGTCAGTAAGTAAATTCAAAAAGATTTTGTCTTAAGTGTTGGACCTGAAACTGAGTCTACCCATGCAAGTGTTTTGTGTCTACCTAGTTGCTTTTCCATCATATTAGCCAATTTTACTTTGGGGGGATGGGAAGAGTAGTCCAAATTCAGGACAAAAATACTTTAAAATATCAAAACTTTTCAAAGATTCCAGTTTCGGAGTTCTTTCTAATTCTGAATCCTACTAAATACTGTTAGAATAAGTATTTGTAATGGCACATTCTTTGAGTCTGTTGTTAATAAGGTGGTAGTAAGTGTAGCCTTAATCAGTTGAGGATAACCCTCTAAAAACTGGAACAATATGAAGTGTATCACCTGGCTTTTCTTCTTCTATTCAAGCTCCTTGTAAAAATCCTTGATGCTGGTGTTTTTGGAAGCTCTAAAGACTTTGATCAGCCCAGTTGTGATGAACAAATGCTGGTGAAACCAACAAAAAAGCAAAACCTGTACAAATTTGATCAGTGGCGTTCAGCTCCTTGGAAGAAAACTGTGGAGGTTCCTCTTGTGGTCCCACACTGCAGTTCATACGTCAAGGAACTCTCTGCAAATGCTGTGGAAGAATTATGGACCCCAGAAAATTTACATTCAAACTTCAGGAGAATCAGTGTGCCAAAGCACTTGGAATGCAATGATGTCTCAGGGAATGATTTGGATGTGGAAAGCAAGAGGATGTATAATCAGGTATTTTTAAAGTGATAATTGTAATTAAATTTTTCTAGTGTTCTCTAGGATGATTAATATTAGCTAGTTCTTGATATTATTCTAGAGAAGAGGAAGGAAAATGCTGCTTCTGGTCATTTTCTGTAAAATAATTCTACTAGGATAGATGTCTTCCTGTAATGGAAGCCGTTTGCTCTTCATTCATAAGAACCTGCACACCTAGGCCAGGGTCTGGGTGGGATCTGCTCCAAAAAGCCAAGCTCCTTGGAAAGAGTCTAAAGAGTCCAGGTCTTCTGCTGACTTTGGCCAGATCTTTATGCTCCTCAGCTTCCTGAAACAATGATTTTTATGGGTCTCTATCTATATAAGGAGATAAAAGGGTTTCTAGGAGTCT
This sequence comes from Turnix velox, assembly GCA_013400935.1. Classification (NCBI taxonomy): domain Eukaryota; kingdom Metazoa; phylum Chordata; class Aves; order Charadriiformes; family Turnicidae; genus Turnix; species Turnix velox. The sequence goes on along the minus strand of VZTY01034369.1, from coordinate 2,940 downwards.
ACTATCTCCTGCTGCAGAGGTTTGTGTGCTCTTTGGGTAATGATCCATCATGGCATCAACTGTAAAAACATACTGGAGATGTCAGGAAGTTTACCCTAAGATGCAAACTTCTGTTGATACCAGGGAAACTTCTAAAAGGGCATCAGAGAGAGATTCACATCATGTTGGTGTTGTGATTTTGTTACAGGTTATATTTGATTTGACCCGTGAGCTGCTCCATGCAGAGTATCAAGTGACTACAAACCCAAATAGGTTTCCCTGGATGAAAGAAAATTTGGGATTTTGCCATTTCAGGCATCTTTGCAGAAGGACAGATGTCAACAAGGTCAAGGTACATTCTGGAAATGTAAAGTGTGCTAAGGCAGGAGTCAGTGCAATGGCAAAATGAGAAATGAGTGAAATTTGGAAGGATTAAGGGGGTGTTGATGTTTTGAGAAGGAAACAGCACTGCTCTGAAATGCTTGAATTAGATAATATCTAATTATATCACAGAATATACATATCCATATATATTTTGTTTTACAGAGGGATTTAGGTTTCAGGGTCCCCCAGATTATTACTATTTTGGGTGTAACCTCTAAAGTAATTTTATATTTAAAATGTATTGGTTGGCCAGCATTGCTAAGTTACTCCTAGACCAGTTCTCTACCCCAGAATTCCTATAAGAGCAATTCTTCTCAGCTTTTTCTATTTTTTTTCAATTTTGTAGATGTTTGTTCAGAATGAAATTATTAAAATAATGAACCTGGAAAAGAATGACCTAGAAATGAAGAGAAATTTCCTTAATATGACTAAGTATGGGAGCTGTAAGAGAGACAGAGTGGACTGCATTCTGGTAAGCTGACTTCTAAATGAAGAGTTTTTTAAATTTTAAATTTTTTTTTACTTTCTCTAGGTTTAATTTAAAATTTTTCATCCATTTGTGAGAATCGTGTAAAAAACACTTCAGAAATTTAAGTTTCTGCCTTCCTTTCTAGTCCAGTTGCAATAATAACCCAGTATTTCAAGTTCTGTTGAGCATTTTACATATGCATTTTAAAATTTTTAATTAAAAGTTGTTGGATTACAGTTGTTTAGTCCCTTCTGGAACAGATCCTGCTCATATTCCTGAAGTAAATATTCATCTCTGTTATATTTTAGATTCAGGAGCTTCACAAAGAAGAATCACAGTGGACTTACTATGATGATGATGAGTTCACTGTGAAGATGAGGATGACTGAGGAGATATTTGGTAGCTTGATCCTTGATACAATCAAAGTTCTTAATAATATCTACCTGAAAAAAGCTTCTGATTAAGTTTTCCCTAAAAAAGGCCCTAATGGAGGAATTTTAATCTCTGATTTATATTTTTTTTAAGCAAGAAATGCATCATTTAAGAATTGAAACTCCCAACTTGTAGCCAAAACCAGTATGGCCTTGAACTAGTTCATAACTTCATGTTTACAACGAAAGGATGCAAGCAAAGAATCGGATAGAAAAATATTATATAAAATATAAACTTTGTGTTTTGTAGTTTGGGGATGCTCAATAAGATCAATATTTTAAGACTGTCACCCAGAACCTAAAGAGTGAAAATCTCATTTTTCTGTCTTTGTTTTTTTTTGGTCAAGAAAGCACTTTAATGACTTATGCATTTTAAGAGCACAGTGTATCTTTAAAATTATATGTAAAAACAGAATTAAAAGTTTAAATTATTCTTATAAGAATCAAGTTATGAGTCATATTTTGGAAATAATAAATTGTAGGTGAGATTTTCAAGAATGTAAATGTGCAGATGGAATGAAATCTGGAAACAGAATTGTTGTTTGGAATAAAAAATATTCTTGTACAAGTCTAAAACTTTTCCTGATGGAAAAGTTGGGGTTTTTTTCTTATGCACTGGAAAACTGGTTAGAGATGACTTCATAGATGATGATTCTGCTTTGGTAGCATCTAGAGCCAGATTTTCAGTTTTAACGTCTATAACTTTATGTAAATGACAAGAAGAATGATGTAATGCACTTTAAATTGGATAATTTGCTATCAGTAACTTCTCTTTCTGAAAATTAAATGCATGTGATTATGTTTATTGTGCCCTATGAATTCTTACAGCATCTAGGCACAGGCTGTACATAGCACATGAGAGGAAATAAATCATATTATTTTGTTTTAAAGAAAATAACTGCTATGCAAATTTCTTCCTGTAACTCAGAAGCTGTTACTTATTTAATAATTGGATGTGTGTTATCTGATTTATTCAAATCCTTTACATTTGGAGTGAATTTCAAATGGAAACAATCAGGATAATTAAATATAAACTTATATTTCAAATCACAGTATGGTTTTGGTGGGAAACAGGAATATACTTGTCATATTTTCCAGATGCTTATGGCTTGACTGTTTTTGTACAAAGTTATTTCCTGAATAAACAAAATAAACTCTATCCATCTCCCTTTTTGTTTATTTTTTACTGCCATTTTAATTGATTTCATGTCAGCTTGTGTACTCTGCTCTTCCCCTTAGCAGAGAGGAGCAGTTTTGTTGACTTACAGACAGCTCCTGTGCACGTTAAAAAGCCTTTTTTAAAATAAAAAGGCAACTTTTTCTCCAACTGTGTTAATTGTACCCTACAACCTATTTTCCTGTCCCTGGTGGTGCATTTCCTTAACTCATTGCCTTTGATCCTTATTGATGAGTTAAGCCAGATAAGTTATTTAAGATCAATGTTTTCTTGCTGTCAGATTATACTGGAATTTAACTCAATTTTTTTTTTTCCCTGGACTTGCAGCTAAATCATTGGATCAGATGAGAAATCTATACATTGAAGCACTACACTCTTTCAGTTTATTGTCACTCTGCTTTTGCAGCAGCAGGGTCCTCCTGTTTGGAATGAAAGCTCCTAAAAACACTTATATATGGGAATTAATAGGTGAAGGTCTCACTTCATATCAGTGCCTGGTG
>VZTY01034367.1:185279-206765 GCA_013400935.1 Turnix velox | reverse complement strand
ATGGTCTGCGCAGACTAGTTTCACTGAAGAAGTTTGTAGGTAAGAGTTTTTAATATCCATCAAAGACTTGAGATGTCATAGAGATAAAAAAAAAAGCAATAAGATGAAAGATAACTCAAAGATAAGCTCTTTTCTGTATACATTTTCTATACATCTGGGCTACCAGAAAGTACTTTAAAGAAAGATGAGCATAGAGATGCCAAACAGCTACAGAACTGGGGTTGTATTTTTCAATTTCTTTTCTTAGAAAGCCTGTTTATGATTTCAGACTTAGAATCATAGAATCACCAAATGGTTTGGGTTGGAAGGGACCAATCATCTATTTCCAGCCTCTCTGTCATGGGTAGAGACACCTCCCACTAGACCAGGTTGCTCAGTGCCTCATCCAGCCTGGCCTTAAACACTTCCACAGAGGGGGCATCCACAACCATCTTCATGGTAGGATGGAAATATTTGCTCTGTCCAATTATTTAACATTTCTCTCATGACAAAATTAAGCATTGCAATGAGAATAAAAAATTCCTAACTGCCAGAAACTGCTGCAGGTGCAAGGAGGGATGAGGATGAGGAGACTAGCCTTTCCCAAAAGGCACATACTGGCAGTGGGGGATACAGCGTGCAAAAGGGAATACATAAGGATGCTGGCCCAACCTGGGAAACCATTTCCCAGGGAAACTGTGTGATCTGCATCCTGGGTAAGAGTCCAAAAGTCATGGCATGAGCATGACCATGAAAGCAGCATGCTCCTGTTGGTGGGGGCACAAGGAGACCTTCAGGGTCCCCTCATACATACTTCATGACTCTGTGACAATGTTTGTTTACCAGGGAGCATTTGAGCTGCAGTGAAAAATAGTTTCAAGCTAGTTGGTTTCTGGGATTTGTGTGACTGGGTAGAAAAACTCAACAGACACACACATGAAAAAAATTTGAGCACACTTTTTACTACCTGGACATAGAAATTTAGATTTGCTTTGGTTTGTCCTGTGAGTACTCACTCCGTGTTTTCAAAGAAATAAAGCAAGGTTTGGAGAGGCAAAAAAAAAGAACTATTCCTGTAATAGTTGACAATCTGGATTTCAAAAACTGGCAACTCTCTCCTCCCAGAACAAGTAGCCATTACTATACAGTTACAGTTGTTTTTTACTACTATCTTCTGAAAGAACAACCTCCTCTCTACATTCAGCCTATCCTCACCTTCAATTTATCACTCCTTCTCGAATATATACATCAATCATAAAAGGAAAAATGAAAAGCTATGTTTCAGAGATTTCTTTCTCTTCAGGTCATAGGAATTCTTACATACACTATTTAAAAAAGCTGGATCTGGGTAATTTGATTTATTTTTTCATCATACAGGCCATAGCAGGCCATTGGGAGGAGTCCGGATTGAAGTGAGCTGTAAACATTCTGGAGATACTTTGATACCAAAGTATCTACTTTTAAACCAAAGACTGCCTGAGTGACAGTGAACAACTTGAAGGTTCTTGTTACTAACGGCAATGAGGGTGCAAATTTCTATGGTCACCCCCGGACTGCTCTGCCCCAGTTCAAAGTTCAACTCACACAGCAGTAATTTTTTTCATGAAAAAAGTATTCTAACAGAGGGATTATACCAGAATAACTACAGTATGTTCAGCTGCATAGCAATGACATTCAAGCAGATAAGAAATAAAGACTGAAGCTTTCATCCCTTTGGGGTAGTCAGTTTGTACAGCTGGCCTCTATCTGAAAGTTTTTTTATCTAGGAATAGTTAATTTGTTTCCTAATTACTTGAAAAGAAAATACATATGGATATTTAAGATCTGTCCTTTCTGAGCACCGGAAAGGATATCCTGAAGTTTTGCACTCCCGCTCTCCTTCTTGCTTAATGACTCTGTATTTCTCTTCTGGATGATAAAACAGGCTAGCACCGAGGCAGACAGCCTTTCACTTCTCAGCTTAAATCCTGCAGGATTGGTGGTTGTCAGCCTAAAATGGCAATACATAGAATGGGATGAACATGCATCCCCTGTATTCTGGAAATGGAAACTTCTCTCCAAATTAGCTCTTAACCTCTCCAGAACTCAGAACTGCACTTGGGAAATGGAGATGGTAGGACCTTCCAGTCTCATGGGGGTGTGATGGGCTCCAGTGCATTAAAAGCAGAGGATCAGCTTGTGACTATAATAGTTCACATCATATACCATAGTGTTCAACTATTAATAAGAACAGGTTCTGGGGACTATTGCACTGACTCTGCTGAGAATGGATGCTGTTCATGAAGCCATCAAACACTTTTTGTATGCTTGGCAGAGCTGTCATTTAGTTTAAAGGTTAATTTGCCTGAAAATCATAAAAGGATTCAATAGAAAGGCATAACAAGATTCCTTCTATCACAGAAGTTATCAGTTTCTCCTTTACATATTTATATATGGATAGATATCTATATATATGTATTTATTTATATTCTTTGATGGCAATTCTTAAAAGACTAGAATAAATTGAGGATAGCAATATTACTGTGGAATAATAAAATTACTGTGGAAAAATAAAATAAAATGTATTTATAGATAAGATAGTTTCAGCTAAAACCATATCCCTAGAAAATCTCTGTAACATAAAAAACTTCCCTTCAGAGTAAAGCCATAGTGGTGTTACAGTTTAAACATTCGTGAATTGCAGTCTTAAAGAAGCAGAAATTGGTTCTTAATATTTATACTGCTCCAGAATTAAAATAACTGTGGTAAGTGGATATATTGTAATAGTTAAAGTAGCAGCAGAGAAGTATTTTTCATTTTAAAGAAGGTTTTTGAGCTGTTAATGTTATTACCAGCCACTACCAAAAAGAGCTACAGAAAACAGTAACAGAAACTCAGTTGAAATAACTACAGAAGCAGCTAGATCTTGGAAGAAATAGTAAACATCTCTATTAAAATGGACCCACCCAACTTCTGTCTAATTGAACAACTTATTAGAAGCAGCTGTCGCTTCTAGTTATTTCTTCAGTGTAACTAATCAATCAAAATTAATTATTGTCTTCCTCAAAAAATTAGATCATGATGGATGGATATTGAAGACAGTGCACTTGCACAAGATGGAATTTCTGATTTCAAACTGTACAAGCTAGTAAGACATCCCATTTTCACACATATAGAAAGCCTAATTTATAACAGCATGGTCAAAGAGCTGCTGGTGCATGAAATTAGAACTCTCTCAACACTGTCTACGTTGTCCTGTGTCCATCTCTGGAGCCCTCAGCAAAAGAAGGGCATGGACCTGTTGGAGCGCCATGACGATGATCTGAGTGCTGGAGCACATCTCCTTTGAGGACAGGCTGAGACAGCTGGCACTGTTCAGTCTGGAGAAGAGATGGCCCAGGGAGACTTCTTAGCAGCCAACCAGTCCCTGAAGGGGCTATAGGAAAGCAGAGAGGGGTTGTCTGACAGAGAATATAGTGATAGGATGAGTAGAGCAGGACAGGTTTAGCTTAGACATTAGGAAGAAGTTCTTCACCACAATGGGTGGTGAGGCATATATTTCCTAGAGAGGCAGTGGACGCCCCATCCCTGGAGACACTCTAGGCCTGGCTTGATGAGGCTCAGAGCAACCTGATCTAGTATAGGATATCCGTCCTCACTGCAGAGGAGTTGGATGAGACTTCTGAAGGTCCCTTCCAACTCTACGATTCTGTATTGTATGAAAAAAAAAGGATGCTTTTGGTATTAAAGTAGGTGGGAATTAAGAACTGTTGTAAATTTCCTGATATCAAAGGAAAACAGCATACTCGGTCTCAAAAAGTGAGGCTTCAAAGCACCTTTACATGTTTTCCAGCACCAAAAGTGTTTCTAATGCAGCTTCAGATTGTAACACAAACAAATAAACTTCCTGCCCTCAATGGAGCACTCTGAAGTACAAGACAGATACTCCATGCCCACCATCATCTCTACTTCCCAGTCATTCACCAGAAATTACATGACTTTCACTGTCAGCAGTGAGGGGATTCAGTTTCTAGAGCCTGTGCTACTCCAAACTTTGTAGAGTAGCCTGTGCTACTCCAAAACTTGTAGAGTTTTATTTGATTAACTCTGAAAATCACACAGACCTTTAATAACTGAGCCACTTTATTCGCCTCAGCTACAGTAACATTTGCCTAATTTTCAAAAGTCTTTGCAAAAACTGTTACCAAAGCCTCAACCACATTTAGTGCTGATGTTTATGAACTCTGCCATTTACTGGGCTTTTCTGCCCAAAGTGATGAAGCAGCATTGGGTTTTCTCTTATTCTCAGTCAGGTATGTAACTACTGAAAAACAAATGAACTGGCAGTAAAGTTAATTCATTTTGCCAGGGGTCTAATTAGCATCTCAAAAACTGTGATAATCCAGCACAAACTTTTGCAATAAACTATTTCTATCAGGTATTTTTTCTAAATTAATAAAATAGTCTGAAATTAGTAGAAACCCTGTAGCTTCTAAAACCTTTATTATGTAACCAAATATGCTATTTTACACAGTGCAGCTTTAAAAGAAAATCACTCTGGCATTGCACAAAAATTAACTAAACCCATTGAATCTCAACATTAATGTCTTCTGGTAAGTTCAAGCTGTTCCACTTGCAGGACCAACCCAGATATTGACACATGTATCGATTTAGATGATTCCTTCAAATATTTCTCCACATCAGATTTTAATGAACATTGATGTGAAGTCCTTATACTCTACACAGACATCAGTTACCTTGCAACATTTTAAGTTACTACATGGCAACCGTGGTCTTTTTGATCTAAATTTATATCTTCTGTAAAATCAGTTGTCATCCAAAAAATTAAAAAATAAACAGCATTAAACCTAGGACTTCTGAAGGAGAAAGGATCTTGGAATCACAGAAACTTTTAGAACTATTTGAAAATCTTTAGGAAAATACCTTTAAGAACATTGAGTCCAACCATTAACTGAGCACTAGCACATCCACCACTGTCCCTAAGTGCCACATCTTCATTTTTTAAAAATACCTCCAGGTTTTTATCTCAATCTCTTCCCTAGGAAGCTTTTTCCAGTGCTCCACTAGTTTCAGTGAAGAAATTTTTCCAGTATCCAGTCAAAACCTTCCCTGGTGCAACTATTGAGACTGTTTCCTCTTATCCTATTACATGGGAGAAAATACTGACCTCCAGCTTGCTGCAGCCCCCTTTCAGGTAATTGTAGAGAGCTATAACATCCCCCTCAGCCTCCCTTTCTCCACACTAAACACACCCAGCTCCCTTGGCCTCTCCTTACAAGACTTGTGCACCAGATCCCTCACCAGTTTTTGTCCTCTTCGCACACTACCTCGCAATCTTCCCTGGCACATAAGTCAGACTGATGGGCCTGTAGCTCCCCAGATCTTTCTTCCGGCCCCTCTTGTAGATATGCATTATATTTGCTAACCTCCAATAAACAAGGACTTCCATGGATGGCCAGGATTGTAAAAAAGCAACTTGGTGAGCATATATAACAGCTCCCCTGTCTAGATCTCAGCCAGCCCCATAGACCTGTGTGTGACCAAGCAGCAGGTCACTTACTCTTTCCTCTCAGGGTGCTTCACTCTGTTCCCCATTCCTGTCTTCTAGCTCAAGGGTTTTGGTACTCAAGGAACAACTGGCCCTACTGCTAGTGCAAAGAAGGTATCTTTTCCACATCCTTTCTCACTGAGTTATTCCCTGCATCCTCTAAATGCACTTATTTTGGGCTGAGTGAGGTAGACTGAAGGATGATACTCATAGCAGACCTGGTGCCCCAGCCTTGCAGAGGCTCAGAGAAAGCTGAGACAGATGAGAGAGAGCCCTGGGGTGGTGGGAAAGTAAAAAAGGAAACACAGCTTTCAAATGACCAAAGCAACCTAGCAGCCAAATACTATTTTGGTCAGAACCCCACAAATGAATCAGAACACTGAAGAAAAGTATGAAAACGCAGATGCAGTTTGTTTGGTCTGTCTCCACAGAGAAAGGGAAACACCCTCAACATCTTTTTCTTTCTTTTTTTTTTTTTTTATGAGCCTGGGGAATAGCTTAGGGCCAAGTAACATTGAGGATGAACTCCACAGTCCCAGACAGACCTCTGCCATCACCTCATGCATGTCTCCCAATGTGGTACAGTGAGGTGGTACCGGCAGCTCCTGGAGCAGCTGTCACTGTGACCACCCCAGAAAAAGCAACACACTTCACCTGTAACGACAAGTGATGCCATTGAATCGAAGGGTAAAAAAGCTCGTCTCGATGCTCATTCTTAACCCAGGTTTACAGTCCTTAAGTACAGCTGGGCTTTCAGGTGAGAAATCTGCCATTTTATATTTCTCTACTCTGCTCTCCCCTTGGCTTCCTGTCTGATTACTGCTTTTGCTCCAGGCTGTGAGCTAAATAATAAAGGAAAATAGTTCATTTTCATGTGTGTCACTCTTGAAATCTGTGCAGCAAGACTGAACCTCCACTAGTCAGTGCCCATTCACACCAGCCTAGGGGCTGACCCCACTGTACCACCTTGACAGGTTTTACTTTTCTCTATGGATGATGATAATGTTCAGATTAGCAACAGCTATATCAGAGTAAATCAGATGAAGTAGAAAATTGCTAGAATTGGCTTTCCAAAAGGCTCTGATTAAAGAATTTCATGCAAAAGCATAAGTCAGTTAGCTTGGAAACAGTTAACATGAGAAAGGGAAGCCTCAGCTTTGCAGCAAAAAGAAAAAAAAAAGCAAGCATCATGAAGTCACTGGAAAGTCATCTTACTGCTTTGCTGCATCAACCTACAGTTGACAGAAGAAATTCTTTGTGAGGCACTGAGCATCCTGGTCTAGAGGGACAGGTCCCTGCCCATGGCGGGGGGGGTGGAACCAGATAATCTTTAAGATCCCTTCCAGCCCAAACCATTCTATGTTTCTGTGATTCTAATGGCAGCCTGAATGAAATGGCAACTCTTGTTGCCCCACAGAAAGGCAATCACATCACTGACCGACAGCACCAAATACCATGTATGACATTCACAGATTGGCAGTGAACCTTGTGGAGCATTTGTGCAGGCTGCAGCAAATTACTTGGGCTTAACTGCATCATGTTTACCAGAAAATGAGGAATAGCTTACAGAACATTATGTATGGGGCTTCGAGAGGCAGGGGAGGGATCCTGTCTGTAGCCTAAGTTGAAGTCTGGTCTTCAAGTGCTTGCATGGGCAGAGAAGATATTCTGTGCATCATCTCCCCACACAGGTGCAATGCTCACACACACACACACACATATACCATTGCACAAGAAACACAAATATCTTCCTTTTAATAACACAGACCAGCTCATTTGCTGCAAGGACAAACTGACCACTCCTGATCATCTTTTTCAGATACTATAATTACTGAAATTCCTCGGGCTCCTGTACCAAAACTAATCTAATCAGATTTGACCCACAAATGTGTACCTGTTACAGAAAGATCACACGAACATTTTTTATTCTTTGCTATGCAAAAATGTAAAGAAAAACTCTTTCACTGACAGGAAGGACAAATGATAGAAACAACCAGGACAATTTTCAAACAATGACATCTGCAGCTGTCATGGATTCCAAAAGGGACTGGGGCTGCACAAAACCGTGTTAAATATTAAGGTGCCTCTCCATGCAAACATGCACATGAGCATCAGCACACTCCCTGTCTGTGCATACATGCCCTTCTTCTTATGCCATGTACGACTAATAACTTCATCCCACAATTAAGGCTGTACACACATGCAGACACACATGCTAACTCACACCCCCTCTGCAACACACAAAAAACCTGATGACAGGCACCAGAAAAAAATCCAACGCAGCACTGCAGTCAGAAAGTGCTCACTGAAGCCATGCAGCGCACACCCAATCCATGGTGATTGGTGTCTTATCATTATGTATACTAAATAACAGTGTTTAATAATCACATCACTGCTGCGCTGCCTGCGTTCACACCCTCCTGACTCCATGCTTCTCAGCTGTTTCTGCAGCATGGTCCTGTTTGTGAAGCTTAGGGAATAAAAAGCAAGCAGGACACAATCACTGCAAGAGAAAGCTGCTTTATGTCGGAGTGGGCTCTTCCCAGCTTTCAGACATGTGATCTGCATGTCTAATAATGAACAGATTTAGTCAATCCATCATTTCTGGCATCAATCCCTTACCTTGAAATGCTGCAGCTGAAGTATCTGGTCCTCAAGCTGTTGTCTTTTGCCTTCTATTTCTGTCTGCCTTTTCCTTTTCTCCTTGGAAATAGAATTTGAGAGAGAGAGAGAGAGAGATCTCGTTAGAGAAACGGAGGCTTTAAGGGTAGTGGGTTTGTAAGAGCATGTAAGCAGTCAGAGGCATCTGTACAGATGCCATCAGTCCCATTTCACCTGCTCCTCTGCCTGCTGGTATGCAAACAGCAGCGTCCTGGGAAGACGCCAACCCCAGACTAGCCGATCACTTGCCAGCAGGAGAAATTCTCCTCGCTTGCTCCCGGCAGCCAGAGCAGCAACAGAGTGCACAGTCCCAGAGGAGGGTAGAAAACAGGCATAACAGCTAAGGAGGGAAGTTAAAGGGACAAAGATGCACTTTTACATTAGAGATGCTGGGGCTGAGAACATGGATTGCGTGGTGCCATGGTGTGACAGTGAGGCAGCGGGGAAGTGGTGGGTGGCATCACAGAGGAAGGGAGAAGGGTTGCAGACTGCTGTGTTTCCCTGGTGAGGCTGGTGGTAAGGCTTTCCCCCAGAATGGGGGAAGGTCTTTCACAGAATTGCAGTATATCAGGGCTTGGAAGGGACCTCAAAAGATCATCTAGCTCAATCCCCCTGCCAGAGCAGGAACACCCAGATCAGGTCACACAGGAAAGCGTCCAGGTGGGTTTTGAAAGTCACCAGATAAGGAGAACCCACACACTCTCTGGGAAGCCTGTGCCACTTTTCTGTTGCCCTCACCATGAAAAAGTTTTTTATCTTGTTAATGTGGGACCTCCAGTGTTCCAGCTTGCACTCACTGCCCCAAGTCCTATCACTAGATATCACCGAGAAGAGCCTGCCTCCATCCTCCTGTCACTCATCCTTTACATATTTATAGACATTTCAGCCAGATGCCATGGGTTTACCAGCAAAGAAATGGGGCAGGTCACATACAGGTGGCTTTATTTAAAATTCAAGCCACCAGCACACATAGGCAGTTAGCCCTATGTGGTTCCTGGGAGTCAAGGGCAGCATGGTCATTTCCATCACTGAGGGTTTTTACAGTCACATTCACTAACATGGGTGCTCATCCTAGCCCAGACTGCTGCTTCCCTCAGTAGAGACTGCCCAGTGTTTCAAGAGGAGAATCCCCTGCTTTTACTCCCTCCAAAACCTTCCTCTTATGAAGGATCAAGTGTTCACATTCCATTAGTTTTCTGCACCTTGTGGGGAGTGATCCTCCTCACCTTTGCCCAACACAGATCAAGTTCTGCTCTCATGGAGATTTTCTCTCATTGTGGAGTTTACAGCCAAGACAGAAATACTAAGTAGTAAATGGAGGCCAAATTAACATACAGCCTCAGTTTTTACAAAAACATTGATTTTTACTTCCATAGATGTGAAAGCATAGATGTGAAGACCTCAAAAAGTGGCCATTTTGAATGAAAGTATGAAATTTCAAAGCTGATCACTCAAAAAAGAGCAAAACACAGAGCTAGATAACTATCTGAACTACTCGTCCAACCAGTACTACTGGGGACAGAAACACCAGAGAAGTGACAGGAGGGCTGGAGTAATGAGCCCAGAAGAGGAAAGCGGGCAAATGAAGCACGAGTCAAGCAGTTCTGGAACACACTGCACACTCTTATATGATCGTTTGTGTACATCTATATCTACAAACATATACAGTCCCCATTGTCTGAAATATGCCGGAGTGTTATTGCCAAAAAAATTATTCTGTTTAGGCTGTTTTGGAGTAACAAAATCAGCTTTTTGGATAACTAAACTGTCACCAATGGTGTCTGTTTTCAGCAGAAATCTTGACATCACTGCTCTGTGCATGCAGCAGATACTTCTCATTTGTGCATGCACAAGCATATAAAATTCATGCATGCACCTTTAAAAATCCTTCCTTACATAAAATTGACAGTCTGTGGATCATCCTTCCTATCACTCCTCCAATCCCCATTCCCTCTCTGCATGTTTGAACAGAACAGGGTATTGGATGGCTCACGGGTTAAAAAAATCCAACCTGTCCAGGGATCTCTCTCTTTTCATTTTTCAGGGAGCACATTTTCTTCATCTGCAATACTAACAACATGCTTTGGAGATTGAAAAATTGAATTTGTTCTACGCCATTTCCTCAAATACGTGGTCAGCCATGGACTGGAGTGAGGTATTCTAAAAGCCATTTCAGTCAGCAGCCTAATATTCTCAACATAAGGGTAATTCTGCCCTATTTGGGTCAAGATGGTCAGATGACAGAATGTTTGGATTTCACATATATAGGCATTAACACCCTGCATCTGACACTTCAGAGGCCAGCATAAGGCACCTACATCTTCACAGATAGCTGACCTATATTTCTATGTATGTATATACATACACATGTTTTTATATACATTTAAGTGCCCTACCCTTCACAAAAACCTTCTGGATAAAACACATGATGGAAATCACCACAGTACCTCCTCTGGCTGGTTTTGTCATGCTGTATAATAGATGTGACAAGACAGCCTTATAAAACATAGATGGAAACTTATTTTCTTTGTGAGGAAGGGAAAGCACTTAAGAGTATTTTCCCTGTAGGCAGCAACACAGTGGGCACTAAGACACTTGAACTACTTACTAACTAGTGGGCTTCTGTGGAGTTAAATTGGAATATTGCTCACGTTTCCATATCACTGGCTTTCAGTCAGCCTGACTGAATTCCTTTACCCTCTGATCTTGTACCACAGCTATGTCTGAGGAGTATGGCAGCAGAAGTATTTTCATTTCTCAAAAGATTGAGTGAATAGCACAACCGGTAGTTAGCTATCAGGATGTTTCACCTTCAGGTCACTAGACCACATTCAATTTAAGTTTTTCCCAGTCACTGAAGAATGTGACTGTATGCGTTCCTAGTTTATATGGCCGTGCCCTGAAAATCTGTGGTAGAAGACTGACTGGCTGACAAAAATCCCAAAGGCAATATGCCCAGGATTTTAGATACTTGGCAGATGAAACTCACTTAAGGAGGTTTCTGATCAGTAAAGTCTTGAAAACACTGGGATGTAAAGCACCCGAGCATTTAAAAAAGCTAGGTTGAAGCCAGTAAATATTCCTCATGCCTCTGTTCATTTTCTTACCTTTATCTAGATAAAAAAGTCATCTTCAGGAAGCACCCCCCAAGAACATCCCTGATACCCATTCCCCAGGAAGGATGGAGCATGGAGCATAAGCCACAGGGGGAAGGCAGGAGCCAGGAGGATGCCTTTATATTAAGGATGAATGGATTCTGTACACTTCCTGCACCTTTTGAAGGGTTTAGTGAAAAATATTGGCTGGGATGTCAAATGCAAACATACTCAGCTCCTTGAAGCTATTCTGTGGACACTGAGTGTTTGGTTTTCTTGGTTCTTGTTTTTCAAGATGTGACAAGGTTTTAGAAACTAGGTTGAAAAGAGTTGAAGAAAACAGGCACTGAAGCCAGATTTACTGTGAATGTGATAGATTTAAAAGAAAAGACTCGTACCTATCTAAGATGTGCCTGTTTTGTAAGAATACAGATAACCATTACCTTTCCAGAAATATAGAGGAATACCATTTGGGAGGTACATTCAGGAGGCTCTGAATGTTTGGATACCCGTGAGCTAAATGAGATTTAAACACCACATCCCTCCCATCATCATAATAATAATAGGAAACATCATAATAATAGGAAACATCAGAATAACAGGAAAATAAGAAAGTTAAACCACTCAGGTTTTTTACACATAGATCAAAATAATGGGAAAAGAACATGGGTCAAATGGTCAAGTTACTGACATCTGGTAATCTCTTCAGTGAAAAATAAGATTTGCACTCAGTCATTCACATGTGGATGTGCAACATGGGAACCACAAATTTATTTCCTTTACCAAGAAGTTTGATTTCAGAAAGGAAGTAATTGCTTACTAGCATTAAAGGCTGCCAGTGGCAGTTTTCTATTGCTAAAACACAAATACATCAGATACTTGGTAAGAACCCACCCACTGGGAAGGGAGCGAGATGTAGTGAGGACAAAATAGAGATATGTAAAATAATGGATGGGGCCACAGAGCCAGCAAGAGGCCATCTGCTGCTTACTATTCCTCTGCCTTACTGCATTCCTCTGTAAGAAAAAAAAAGGGGCATCAAGTGAAACTGAATGGGGCAGGCTTGAAGCCAAGGCAACATTATCCTCTGGAAATGTGTTTCAGGAAGTTGTGGGTGCTAGAAGATGATGGGGGTGCCAGGGGTGCCCGGGGACTGTAAGAGAGGTATACTGTGAGAGTTACTACACTAATTGAAATTACATCTGGTGCAGGAAGATCCTGAAGTATAGACAGCATCAGAGGTATTTTTTTCCAAGTTTTTGAATGTTTGTCCTCTTATGCTCATCCTAGCACCTCTAATTTTTCATTCATGAGAGAAGGGGGGCAGGCTGAAATGTATGTTACAGTTGATCAAAATAACATACAGCTTAGTATCAGACTTGTCAAAGTGTTCTAGTCAAAAGACCCAAATGGCTACAAAACCACCAACAAAAAAACCCCTCAAATCCAAAGCAAACATATGACCTTGAAAAAGACAACTTATAGCAAAATGCTTCTCAGTGACACTGCAGTCACAGAATACTTCAATTTGCCATTACAAAACCATTTTTGTGTTTGTTCAGAAATTGCCTGCACAGTGTGGGAAGAGCCATAGAGATTACTCAGCTCACCAAATCATAACTGTCTGCAGAGAAGCTTGCACCTTTAAAGCCAGGTAACTCCTTGGGACAGTAAAGCTTTTGTGAAGCCCCTTACTCCCTTTGCAGTGGCAGAAGCATCTGACTTTGGCTGAAAGCCAGCTCAGACATGAGCAAAAAGCACTTGATGGAGCAGCATAGAAACTAAATGCAATTTTACTGACCTCACTGGAAATATATATGCCCAAATCACGTTAAGGCTTATGGCAGAGGAATTCAGAAGAACATGGTGAGAAAAAAAAAAATCGCCAACACAACAAAAAAACTTGTCAGGGATCTTGTGACTCTCAAGGGAATAGTGGCAAACAATGAAGTATCTACCAAAGACAGTTTCAGTTAAGAGGATTCCCATTGTCCCCATCCAGCCTGCCAAGCTAGTGTCCAGACCACTATGGAGGAATGAGTGCTCCCAAACAAGCAAAAATGGCACAGGTTGAAGAAAATTATAGCTTGCCTCAAAGCAAAGACAACAGTTACAAAGTATTGTCTTCAAAGAATCATGTGATTTCTTCACTAAGACACCATTTTCTCCACTCTGCACAGTTGATATTATTCCCTGTTTAGTTAAAGATCACAGATTTTCAGCGCAGCAAGTAAAGAAACCAAAAGAGCTGATGACACCTCATTTCTACTGTTGCCAGTTCTGGGACATTTCGAACTCAGGGGGAAATGGAGCACCTACATTCTGCTAACAATTTCAACTTGTAGTTAGCAAAAACCCAAGAAAAGATTCATCATGGAAACTGAAACTCTCCAGGGTGGTAGTTTAAATGACCATCTTCACTGCAGTGTCTTCAAGTCTCTCTGCACTGAAAGCCAATCTGCAAATTTGTTCCCCCTTTTGTGGCTTGACAGTAATAATTCACAGGAAAGAAAATATAATGAAAGTCATAAGGGAAATTTTCTCCCCTTTTTTTTTTCTTTTCCCTTTTTTTTTTCTTCCTTCACACCTCTCTCTTCCTCCCTCTCTGCCCATTCCCCCCCAGCTTCATGCTCTTCTGGTCAATTCTTTTATTTCCCTGTAGTGTTTGAAGAGAGGGAAACTCTCCTGACAGCAACTATTCCTACCAGTTGCAATGATGCAGCCCAGTACTGGCAGCAATTCGCAAAATGCAGTTCTTAACATTTTCTACTGTTCTAAAAAACATACAATAGGAATCACAGCACCAGAAGAGACAAGATGCAGAACTGTGGCAGAAACACTGCCATGGCAGTGCCTATGCCTAGGAGATCGGCGGCAGGATGCCTGCTTCTCTTGGATCATTGATGCCCACTTTCATTATCCCGCTCCCAGTACAAGAAGGTGGAGCCCACAACCCTGCCAAGTGTATCAAATGAGATCACCATATGCACTGGCACGACTGCACTTGGTGAAAATCCTGTTGTTATGGGGAGCCACACAGCCTCCATAACTGCAAGCTGGAGGCTTGCCTGGTCTCCTGTTTTGAGCATTGGGGAGTATGAGGTGTTTCAGACTATGGGAAACGACTCCTCCCACAGCTCCTCTCCTACCCCGCTCCCAGTAGAACCAAATTCCATTTCTAGGTTCTATCTTTCTTTTCAGTTACAAGCCATACCACAAGATACTGACTTTGCTCCTGTAGGCATTTTCCCGCAAGACCCTGTCTGCCCTGGTTCCCTAAAAGCTGAGACCACCTGGGGAAGATTTCTTCCACTCTGAACATGAACCAGACTATTTCACAGAAACACACAGAATGATCAGTGCCACAAGACCTTTGGAGATCATGTGATCAACCCCCTCTCTCAGAGCAGGGTCACCTACAACAGACTGCACAGCAGCACATCCAGGTAGGATTTTAATGATTCCAGAAATGAAAGGTTTCACCACCTCTCTGGGCAGCCTGTGTCAGGGTTATATCACCCTCAAAGTACAGAAGTTCATCCTCATGTTTACATGGAAATTCCTACATTTGTGCTTGTTACTTCTTGTCCTGTCACTGGAAAAGGACATCCTCCCAACACCTTCCACGAAGTATTTAGAAGCATTTATAAGATCCCCACTGAGCCTTCTTTTCTTCACACAGTAAAGAACCAAATCCCTCAGCCTTTCTTCAGAAGAAAGATGTTCTAGCCCTCTAGATATCTTCATAATAACTTCCCTGCATCTCTATAATGGAATTGTGCTTCTGAACTTCAAGAAACTGCACTTTGTGCTTTTACATAGCATTTAAAGAAATGTCACCCTTTTCACTTAAATTCTCCCTGTGTAGGGAGTTTAATACCTATAGCTGGATTCATGATTTCCAACATCCTAAGTACCTTGGATATTCATCTTCCTGGACCCTTCCCACATGTGAACACAGCAAACCCTACACTCTAGAGCTCCAGGTGGGATGGATGCAGGAATGGAAGGGATGCAAGATGCTATTCCCTGTATCTTCCATACATGCATGTATCTTAGGACAAAGTTATCTCCATTTCTATTGCTACAAGGAACAAGCAGGTGTGTTATTTAAGAGAAAACATCAGGAGTTCCCAGTTGCACATGTGTAGCACACAAATTCCTGAGGGAAGCAGGTGAAACCC
This sequence comes from Turnix velox, assembly GCA_013400935.1. Taxonomy (NCBI): domain Eukaryota; kingdom Metazoa; phylum Chordata; class Aves; order Charadriiformes; family Turnicidae; genus Turnix; species Turnix velox. The sequence continues at coordinate 191,298 of VZTY01034367.1, read as the reverse complement.
ATCTAAAAGAAAGGTGAACAGTTAATGATCAGGCATGCCCTTCACCTTCCCAATGGTGAAATTAGTTTAAAATGAGATTGCTGGTTATTGATTCAATGGGTTTATTCCCAATAAACAAACATCTTATCACAGCATGCAGGGAAAGTCCTGACATACTGATTTTGGACACAGAAAAGACTTAATTCACAGAGGCAGACCCTGATGATGGAGTAAGTACAGGAGCCTTTGTTTCTCATATATTGAACAGATTCCATGCAAAGGAGAAGGTGAAATCTCTTGAAGAGAACTGAACCTTCACAGTGGAGAAGGAGAATGAACTCTGGCCAGCAATACACTGGATGTCATTACATCCTTCCATCTTTTTCTCCAGAATTGTCAGGGAAGTTACTTGGTTATTTACAAGAATGGGATGGTTTGAGCTCTCCCTAACCATCCTAAGTGCTGGCAGTGAAGGAACAGACATCTCTTTCTGCTCCGCAGCACCTTTTCTTGCTCATTTTGTCACTTGTATGCAGAACAACAGCTCTTGTTTGGATGGTGAAGACACTCTTGCAAAATGGATTTTCTCAATTTCATCTAACAACTTACATGATGTCAAAGGATGACTTCTCAATGTGCTGACCTGCTAATCTAAACAGCATCCTAGAGTCACCTAGGTTGGCAGAAACTTTTTGGAACATTGAGTCCAACCAGAAAACCACATACACATTGCTCACAACTCAGGATTCAAGTAAGTGAACTGTGAGAGTCATTCTATCTGTCGGGGACACTCTGTAAGTGATGACCTGTATTTTCTCTGATGTGGGTCAGAAGGCACTCCAAACCTTCAATGGAATGCCTCAAACACTTGCAAAGAAATTAAAAATGCAGACCTGACTGTCAAAGAACTGATAAAGCTAACACTTCTGGCACCTGAAATTGTGAGAGGACTGTGATGTGAAGGCAGGAGAGCTCTGCCACTCATGTCATGAGCTTGCTCATTTCTCAGGGATGTTGTGTCTGATGAGTGACCTTTCCTGCATTACCCACAAAATGCTAAGAAAGCTCACATTTCTCTATACGATAATGAAGATTACAGAGATCATGCTAATTATGTATGATTATGACACTCATTTCTCCACCCAAATCATGCTACACCTCAGGTGGATGAAATGACAAACCAGAGGCAAGGTTGTTCTTGGCTAAAGGTGTTGGAACATGCTAATTCAGCAAACATAAAAGGGGAAAATAAATGCCTTTAGAAAGAAGAAACAAAGGAAAATCAAAGAAAAACACAGGAAAGTCATGCCTGGGAAGATTTTTCCCAAGAAAGAAGATAATGCCTGGGAAGTTGCCCAGAGGCTGGGACCAGGACGGGTGACCACTTCCCATGCATTATCATATACCCACTCTTAAGTAACACAACGCATTCCTCACTGATTCCCATAAAGTGTCATGTGCCCAATCAATTCTCATGGACTTAAGACCTATACTCATAATTTTAGGAAACTAAGAAATGTTTGTATATGGACCTTGAGATTTATCTCACCTTAGTATGCTCTGTTGGGAATTTAGGAATCTGAGTCACTTACCCCTCCCTCTCCCTGAGAGTGGGAAGTGACAAACCAAGGGTGTCTTCATTCACACAGAGCTTCTGTATATGGACATTTCAAGACTGCCACAAGCCCACTGCCACTTTCATACCTGAGACTAGGCAGGACAAAGCTCTCCAAGAGGAGAAAGAATCCTGTGAAGGCAACAATTTGCTGAAGGGTTGCAGCAAAAACTTCAGCTGCCCTGCACACTTATAGCTGTCTGGTCACTGAATATAACCACCCTGATGCACACAAACAATGACTACTTAATTAAAATCACCATGCATCTCAAACAACAAATAAAGGATGGCACTGCTCCCAGAACAACAGCTCTTAATGAAAAATGATGAATGCAGGAAGGAATTTCCTTTAGAAAAAAAACCTCCCACATTAGCATTTTGAAAGGGGACACAATGGAAAAATGTCTCATTGAGTGAAGTAAAATTATTTCAGGAGAGAACACGGTCCCTGTGATATCCCATAAGGAAATTCCAGCTTTGATGGAGCAGTTATGCTCCATTTTCATGAGAACAAGGTTTCACCTGCAATGAAGATTGTTTTAATTCAAAAAGGATTTTACCTCATTTCACTGAATGCTACTGGGTCACTGAAAGCAGTACTTTTCGGTCTAGCATGATTCACATGTATTTTTTACCGGGCCATCACTGTAATGAATCCTTGAAATATGAAAAGGTTAGTTGAATTTCCTTCCCTCCTCCCAGGTCTCAACTGGAACTGGGCTGAGACCCACAGATGCTGCTTCCCTTTGGTCACTGACAGAAATTAAGACATATTTTCTTACGCATTTTTAGTTTGATCAAGAGTATCAGGATCTTTAGTGGCTGCTGAGAGGTGACCAGGGTCATCGGAGTTTGAATAGCTCTTTCAGGGACACATGATTCCTACCCCTCATATGGCAGCATTTCCTCCCTAAACTTCAAGTTTTTACACCAGGTCTGAAAATGAGTAAGAGGCAGGACTACATGAATCCTACAGTATCCTCCTCTGAGGTATCAGTTATTTCTGGGAAGTTCTCTGAAGAATGTACAGAGCACACTTTAAGTATAAATCCTGAAATAGATGGATTTATCCATTATTCTGGATAATCCTTAATACTAGCCATAAATGGCAGGCAGTTGAACTTAATTACCCAGTGTTTGCTACAGCAAACCTTCCAGGTCATGTGTATAGTTTGCTAGCACTGATCTTGCTCTTCAACAGCCTGAACTAGATGGAATATTCAGTGTCTTCTCACAAATAATTTTTCTTGCTAACAATAAGATGTCATTCTCTAGATGTTTCATAAGACAAATTCTGGAACTTCTATTTACTATAGAACATCATCGAAATTCTGAAAAAAAGTTATTTTTTACCAACTACGTTTTCCATTTTTTTTCTTAAAAGTATATTTTCATTGATGGTTGTTAAACAGCCTTTAAGTCTTCATTCATAAAAATATGAAACAGGAATTTTTCTTTGGGCTGAGTAGATCATCTGTTAGAAAGCCAGTTCATTAACTGCCCCTACTCTCATGCTGCTACTAATTGAACCTGGTTTGAATACATGCTGTTCAATGAACATCCTTTTTCTCCTTGTTGGTGAAAGGGAGAAAGTCAGGATTTGGTCAGTATTGTCTTAATTTAACCAGATTTCCTCAGCTCCAATGAAAAGTACATCTCTTTTTTACCCTTGGGTCCTACATGCTCCTCAAGGTTCTCTTCCTGCTGTGAAACATGGCATTCTAAAGCTTGGGAGAGTGCTTACAGAGAACTGATTTTGACCTAGAAAAGGCATATGTAATATTATGACAACAAATATCCATTAAGATATCTTTAACTCTTAAGAAATGAAAAATAAATCACTGAGATCTTAACTCAAGACATCCAAGCTGAGGCTGTGATACCTTATGCTGTTGTTCACCTAAGTAATTGTTTAGTGAGGATCTCCATGAGCTGTTTTTCACTTGGTGAGAACTCAGATCAGAACCACTAAGGCTGTGATTTCCGCAGAATTTGTTTTCCTACTTTATCCAGTGTAATTGAACAGATGTCAGACATCTCCACTTTAACAAACTGAAACTTGCCCAGGACATAGCATATTAAATGTGAGGAAAAAGTTGGATTTTCTGCAGTGGAAGAGGAACAAATCGGTCTGTCTGGTCAGTACAGAATGATGGCCAGGACCCATAGGGATGACACCAGATCTAATTCTTGAACTTGAATAATATCCAGCTTTTTGCTTGATATTTTCAAAGTAATTCTAGGAAAGAACCATATGAAGAAAGTAATACATAGAGCTGAGCTCTGTGTCTTAATCCTAACAGCCTGGTGGGATTAGCCAATTATTTCAAAGCCTCAGTGCTCCACATCAGAATGTTTTTACTGAGGCTTCCTGCCTTTGCCTGTGAGCTTGGCAGCCATCCTGCTTTCATAGAGGCTGTTGGTGCTGACCTGCCTGACACCACTCTGGATCTCCTGGTGTCACTGGGCCATGGATTAACAGCTGTACACTACAGGGCTCGTCTGCTGCTGAAAAGTGCTCCTTGTCAGTTGCAAGATAAAGTTATTAGCTCAAGCTCCTGTCTTTAAGCTTTTGTCTAGCACTGGTCATGAGCAACGTTTATTCGCATCATCTGATCCACAGGATCATCAGACACAAGTTGTACTTGCTGCTGTATTTGAGTTCTAGCTTCTGCATTCAGGAAGGGAAAGGCTACCAAGTTTTACACCAAAAACAGGAGGGGAACAAACTTCCCTACAAGCACAGGAAGATGCAATTGGGAGCCCAAATCCCACCACCTCCCAGCTGTCAGGATCTTGTCAAACTGTGCCCTGGAGCCTTATGAGGCTTCTGGACCTGCTATCTTGATTTCTTCTCCAGTTCATAATCATAACCATGATCATAATAATCTGGGTTGGAAGGGGCCTTTTAGACCATCAAGTCCAACCATCAGCCTCATACCTGGACAGGACCCTTAACCTTCAGAGAAAGACTCTGATGCTCTCCCAACTGAGCTACACACATCAGGGGTATCACATTACTCCATGATGAGGCCATGGAAAGACCAGAGCCCATAAATTATGAAGGTGATTGTGACTGAGAGGGTGAATACATCTATCTGCTAGGCAAAAAAGCATGCCCAGTGTGTGACACAGGTATGCTAAAAATCCTACCCAGCCTTGGTCTTGGCATCTTGCCCAAGCAGCACATAAAAGAACTGGCTTCATCAGCAACCCGCTTACTTCTGGAAAGCCTATTTAATCTGACAGGTGTGGGATCACATGCTTCAACAGTGAACCTTAGCACTATGTGGGAGGTATTATTGCTATGCCTTTCCTTTAGGTCAGGCATCCCAACGAACTCTGGGTGAATAGTTGGGACACTACACTATGGGCTGAATAACAAATTCATCTGCCAGCTTTCTCCTGGTACTGTTAAAAGCAAATAGCAGCCTAGTCCTGGCAGCACAAACAGCCCCATAGCCTCTTCTCACCACCAGCACGTAACATTAAGAAGGAATGGGTAAACACAGGAAGCCTGCTTGTCTCCCCTTGTTCTAGCTGCATGTAATCAAGGCAGGGTGCTCACAGTTACAGATCACAGTGGCTTTGGGGAGGACACAGAGGAGTGCCCAGTGTTGGTCTGTTGTGCTGATGGGGGAAACTGTGGAGCAAGAATGTAGTCTGGGTCTGACTGCTTTGATGCTTGGCTCTAGAACCTGGATGCATTTTTATATAATACATAAATGTATATATAATAGATAGATAGATAGATAGATAGATAGATAGATAGATAGATAGATAGATAGATAGATAGATAGTGAGAGCAAGATCGTGAGGATGATCAGGAGACTGGAGCACCCCTCCTATGAGGATGGGCTGAGAAAGTTGAGACTGTTTAGCCTGGAAAAGAGAAGGCTTCAAGGAGACCTCAAGCAGCATACCAGTACCTGAAGGGTGTCTACAGGAAACCTGAGGAGGGGCTGATTGCCAAGGCATGATATGATGGATAGCCATGATTTTAAAGTAGAGCAAGTTAGGTTTAGATTAGACACTAGGAAGAAGTTCTTCCCCATGAGGGTAGCGAAACATTGAAAAAAATTTTCCAGAGAGGTGGTGGAGGCCCCATCCCTGGAGACACTCGAGGCCAGGTTTGATAAGGTTCTGAGCAACGTGATCTAGTACGTGATGTTCCTGCTCACTGTAGGAGGGTTGGATTAGATGACCTCATGAAGATCAACAAGGCTAAGTGCAAGGTCCTGCACCTGGGTTGAAGTAATCCCAAGCACAGATACAGGCTGGGTGGAGAGTGGCTTGTGTGCAGCTCTGAAGAGAAAGACTTGGGTGTGTCAGTTGATGACAAACTCAACATGAGCCACCAGTGTGCACTCACAGCCAAGAAGGCCAACCAAATCCTGGGTTGCATCAAGAGGAGTGTGACCAGCA
>VZTY01034367.1:156549-185143 GCA_013400935.1 Turnix velox | reverse complement strand
AGTCCCTGCCTATGGCAGGGGAGTTGGAACTCGATGATCTTTAAGGTCCCTTCCAACTCAAACTATTCTATGATTCTATGACTTTTGAAGGCTCCTTCCAACTCCATGATTCTGCGATTCTCTGAAATAAACAGTAGCCCTGTGGTATCATTTTGGGGTTCAGAGGAACAATACACATTGCTCTGAAAGGAGGTTGCAGGCTGGAAAAACCTGCAGTGACCAAGGACTAGATCAGATTGCTCAGAGCCTCATCAAGCATGGGTTTTCCCATGTCCACTGATGCATTTGCTTCTGTGCAACTGCTCTGTCATTGCATGGGTATCCTGCAGTCCTCAGATTTAGAAATAGCTCCTCTCCCCTCTTTCTACTGGGCCTTTATGTCAGCTTTACTCCTAGCTTGAAAATACATCTCTGCAGCTGTTCCTCCCAGGAGCCTAAAGAAGGGAGAGGATGCAACAGCAGAGGTGCCCTCCCAAAAGTCATATTCATTCTTCCTTCTGTCATTACACCATCCTTACATAAAGGATGCATTCTTTAGCACATCCAATCTTCATCAAAGGTCAGATCCATCTCTGACACAGTCCCAAGAGGTTTATCACCCTTCTTTTATCACCTTGGATAACTTGGTCACATCCAGAGATTTAGGCAACATAAAGTTGGTGAAGAGTAATCATCTGCTGGTGTCTTCAACCTGTTGCTGTGCTCTTCCTGGGGGTGTTCCTGGATCTGTTTTCATTCAGATCTGTGTGAAATGTATATTTCTCTTTACCCAGTCCCTGGCTGAAAATGCAGAATAGAGCTTGTGGGCAGCTTTTGATATTTTATGCAGCTTGCGCATTCTGATCTCCCCCAGGAGCTTGTAGAAGTGAAGGTCTGATCTCTTAAGCGTCCTGTTGAAGCTGGCTGTTGAAGCCATAGCACAGCAGAGCAGCGGGCTCCAAGCAGCCCACCCCACTGCCTCTCCCTGCCACCTCTCTCCATCCTGAAAGGCACCCATGCAGGAGATCTCTGGCATTTTAAATGGAAAGACCTTAAGAAACGTGCTCAAAAGGCAAAAGATACTGAAGGGTGTTGGACAAGAGAGATGGAAAGCACCATGTAAATTCAAGCCCCTGCCTCTCATACCCTCATGCCTCTCATACCTCCCATTCCATTTTCAGAGAATTCAACCTGATCCATACACATGTTAAACTGAATCAACCACTCATACAAGAATGGTGAAGTAAAAAGCTATTTTTCTCCTGAAATGGGATCTACCCAGCTTGCTCCACAGTTTCTGAGGCAATGCTGGCTAAGTCTTAGCAGAACTGACTCAGGCAGCCTATGAGCAGAGAATCATAATTTCTGGACATATTACTGACAAAGCTCCTCAGAGATGCTCTAGTACAATGGTATAGTCCTCATACTGTCTCTTTTTCAGCTAGAGAGAAGTGAAATAGGAGAGAAGCAGAGGGATGACATTAGCTCCCCATCTACTAGTGAGGGACACTTGCTAGAGTAAGGTGAGAATCAAAACTAATATCTGCATTTGTTTCAAAGAAATCTAAAATCTACTTTGATGAGAAACATGCAGGTTTTTTATGTCTTTATATTTTTAAGAGAACTGCTTGTTGTCCAGTGAACTACTTTTATCTTCCACATTAAGCTAATTACTTTAATGGCTTGCCACTACCTAGAAAGCTGGATCACTGCCCAGCAACAATGGGACACAATTGTAGGCTTGGCCATGATGCTGCATGCAACTGACCTACATGCTTTCACAGGGACAACCCCCCCTCCCCCTTTGCACACTCGTGGTCCACTAAGAAAAGACATACCCAATGCTTTTCCAGGTATGACAGCATAGCCTGGCAACAGTGATAGGAATTTTCAGATACAGAAGAAGGGATGAGAAATCCCCCTCCTGTGGGCATTAGCAGTTGTAATGTACTTGTAATTCACTTATCCCTCAGTAATCATGTGAAAAGTGCATTAAATGTCAAAATGTTCACTTTTTATAAGGTCATGTAAGAAGAGAGGCGTATCTCCATCCTTGACCCTCCTGTTTCATTAGTGGACTATTTGGAACTCTGAATCCAAGGCAGAGACCACACTATCTTGACTGGTTGTCCAACTGACAAAATTGGGAAACTTTATTATGTCTGCAAGCCCTTCATGGCAGAGTCTCCCTGTATCCTCTTGGTGTAAAATCTAACAGCAAGAGCTGCTAGTTCCCTCCTGGGGGTCTTACGTTATGCCAGCAACAGTCTCACAGCTGGACTTAACCACTACGCACAAGAATTCTGTGCAAACTAAATGTATTTCCAAATTGATGTTCCGCCCCCTCCCTGGAGGTGTTTAAGGCCAGGGTGGATGAGGCATTGAGCAACCTGTTCTAATAGGAGGTGTCCCAGCCCATGGCAAGGGGCTTGGAACTAGATGATCTTTAAGGTCTCTTCCAAACCAAATCATACTATGATTCTATGGCAACCTGTCCTTTTTTAAAATTTTGTGGCTCAGATTCTTGGACTTGGTTCAGGTATCTTATAGATATCTTGAAGAGATGTAACATTGTGTTCTTCCAGGAAGAAACAACCAAAATGTACTTTTAACTTTTCCTCCTATCACGTTTCATGTACAACCATATTCAGTGACACTGTTGGTGGACACTGATGGAATCAGGATATTTTCTAACTGCTATGGGAAAAGAGGTAGTTTTTCCACAAAGATTTGCTCATGATGTATTGCTGGTTCATATGATTGAAGCCTTTTTCTGTTGAACAACACTAGAGTTTGATACTATAACCATGTAATACCATGTAATACTTTAACCATGTAATTGTTAAGAAAACAGTAGTACTTTAAGTATATTATCACTGGAATTTTCAAATGGCCTCACCCATTGTCTTTAGTATGAACAGAATGAGGTCACTGTTTGCACATCTGCAGTGCATACAGAATAAACTTCACAGACTACATCACTGAACTGCCTCCTGTGCTGCTGAAACCATCTGTGATCTGCTTCTGACATGTATCAACTTGCTTGCAAAATCATCTCTCTTGTGCACCCCCTAGAAATAACAGGTTTCCCCTTAGCAACTATAATGTTAAAAAATGACACCTTGTAGGGCTAGCTGCGCAGCGCAAAGAAAAGAGGTCACAGCACCCAGCTTTTACAGAAAAAGCTGGGTTTTGCTTCACAAAGCATGCACAATGATGCTAAAATCAGAGCAAGGCAAGACTGCTAGTCATGAGTCTACAGAACTGTGAGTTTCTGAAATGCTAGGAGTTTGCAAGGTATCCCTGCACTCAAGAAAGGCCTGATATAGAGAAGACAGTTCATACTGAGTTCACGTCAAGCAGGTTGCTCTTCCGTGATCAGCATGATGCAGCCTGTAGGCAAGGTGCTATTGATCGATCCAAGCCACGCCATCTGTGCTCTCTCTAGTCTTTTGAAAATCAGATGTGCAAAACCTCTTGTTGCTAGAAAGGGAAGGGGAAAGCAGGGTCTCCTTTTTTGGTATCAGACAGCCTACAACAGTGTACAAGATGGACTCCTATGTGTATGGATGTGGGACAGGGCATGCTGATAACAATCAGTGATATCACAAGCATTTTTATTATATTTATGACTGAAGTGGCAAAAATTCTGAATTCCATTTAGAAGAGAAAGTGCTTCATCTGCTGATGTCCACACTTCATCGTTTTGTGCTTTGAGGGATGAAAAATACCAGACCCCCTCCGAAAACCTCAAACTCAAACTTCCTTCCATTTAGCTTTTGCTAGTGAAAACAAAACCTAAAATCTCCACATTCCCCTGATTAGTGTTATGTAGGGCAAAACACAATTTGTAATTTAGGCTAGTTTCTAAACATTGCTCAATAGGTAAGCCTGAATAGGGCAAGAGTTGAGTTTTGAGTTTACTTTTACCAGGCAGAGTAGAAGAGCTGTAAGCATCGTGGTATCTAGGAGTGCCTTCTGGAGATACCTGTACAAAAAATAAGGCTCCTACACTGAGAGAAAAAATAGTGGCTGAAAAAAACCTCTTCCTACTCATCCTTGTGGTGAGCAAAAGCATTCAAAACCACCACTGACCACTGTAGAACAGAGCACTTCTGTGAAAAGAAGTAAAAAAAACCTCAGAAATGACACAAGGGAAGATACACATCATAGAAGTTGGTTTTTTAACCAAAGGTCTTCCACCAGGTGCTTTCAGGCCTGAGATCCACTCTGCCCTGTACTGAAGCAAGCACTGGGTCAGTACTCTAATGAAAACAGCAAGATCTTTCCTAGATAATTTCTTTAGGTCTAAGCAATCCTACACCACACATGTTCCCTCATTTGGCCTCTCTTTCCATATCAAAGATGGTTCTCATGATCCCCTCTTGTAAAAGAAAGGGAGTTAGTCAACATACGTCTGAAAAATCACATATTCAGCTAGTCATTTGATTGCAGAAACTATACTGAAAAGTCGCAGGCAGCTGTAACCTAACAGGATCTTAGCTGCCACCCACAGAATATATAGTTTGCTCCCCATAATCTACCTCTTTTCTTCAGGAGCTTCTACTTCAGTGGCAGAAAGCCAAAGGAGACTCTAGAGCAATGCAACACAACATTTGGTTATTACTGGTTCTTTCCCTTCCACTTTCCATCCCCTGAATTACAGGAGATTCTTTTAGTACAGTGGCTGGTAACAACAGGTGAACTCCAAGTCACTCTCCTGGAGCAGGAGCATACCCCATAGCACAGCTGGTCATTTACTTCTGGGTGATACCTTAGAAGGCTGTTGTGACACTGAAGGTAAAGGAAAATGCTTGAGGAGGTCTCACAAGCTGTGCAGGCCTTGGGAAGCTGCACCAAATGAGAAGAGCTACTGGGATCCATGCAGAACTTTCATCCCCATGGCTGGAGGGAAACACCCTGAGGCATCAGCTGTGCAAAAAATTTGAACTCTAAAGGGGAATCAGTGGAAATGTTTTAGATTCTAAGATAGGAGACTTAAAATAAATGGTGATTCCTGGAGCTTTCTTCTCTGGTTCTCTTTTGGAGTTGGACAGTGCTACACGGCTCTTTGGAGGTAAGGTTGTGTTTAATCCTTAAGAAATATAATACATGCATAAAAACAACAAGGACAATTTCATCCAAGTACCTCATCACTTCTTTAGGAGTTAATGTAGTTAACTAGGTTGGAGTATATGATGATCCATAGAGTCTGCTCCCTGCTGTTGGTTTAGCTCTTCTACTATTTAGTTGTTTAGCTGTTGGCGCTCGTCTGAGAACTGAAAATATGTTTTGATAAAGATACCATCTTCTGGACAGGGACACAAATAGTGTATCAGTCTATTCATATTAATGTCATGTGAACCATCACATCCAAGCCAGCACGGGGCAAAGTTCTCTGCAGTGAGTGTTTTCTGTTTGTTACAAACAATTTATTCTGTATGTGCCAGGCAATCAAAGGACCAGGCTAGACTCTGAGGCTCTGTGTATCCACACTTTAATTCCATTGTCAGGGTTTATGCCTCAAGTCTGTACTTTACCAGAAGAGGGCTGTTTGTTTTCCTATAGCTGGCCATGGTCAGAGCTGCAAACTCTATAGATCATGAGCCTCACATGGCTCCTGGAAGGCATTTTGTGAGCTGCAATTTTCAGCAGTGATCCTGAAGACTGATTCAAAATTTTCATGGGCAAAAAACCCCTAGTCCTGCTCAGCTCAGTGTAATAGTTGCCTATTCTGTGTTAGTTTTTTGTGTCTGAGGTCCTTCAAGTTTTGGAAGCAGTAAGATGAGGAAGATGACCTCATTCATGTTTGTAAATACGTAAAGAGTAAGTATCAGGAGGATGGAGCCAGGCTCTTCTCAGTGAAATCCAATGATAGAACAAGGGACAATGGGTGCAAGCTGGAACACAGGAGGTACCACAGAAATAAGAGAAGAAACTTTTTCATAGTGAAGGTGACAGAACTGATGGCAGTCCAGAGAGAGCGTGGAGTGTCCTTCTCTGGAGACATTCAAAATCTGCCTGGGCGCATTCCTGTGTGACCTGATCTGGGTGTTCCTGCTCCAGCAGTGGGATTGGATTAGATGATCTCTCAAGGTTCTTGCAATCCCTGACATTCTGTGATTGCATGATAAAAGCATTTCCAAGAACAAAACCTACTGTAGAGACAAAAAAGACTGGCAAATACACTTGGTTACAAACAAGTGGCTTACATCTTAAAACAGTATTTTTCCCCTTTTCCTAGTCTTCAGACAACCATCTACCCTCAAACCTTACAAAAAGAGCTGAAGTTCACACAGACAAAACACACTTCACCCACCCCTGAGTAAGAACAGCAAATGAAGAACTGACCAATATATGGCAAATTTCAGAGCATCCGTTGCCTCTCCCAGTGGTCCAGTGCAAATCAGTTATTTACATTGAAACTTAGTTTTGATATTTTTCTGAATAATGCAACTCAAGAGACATCGTTTTTGTGTACCCTGATGTTTACTGTTTCATTTTCCCTTACCTAAACAATGCATTGCATTTTTTTTAATTCACAGCCTTAGCAGCTGTCCCAATAAATTTTGCCTCATTTTCTTCTGCCATGTGGATGCATTCCTGAACAGACACATAGAAGCTGCCAAGTAAGTACCTTTGCTAAACAGTGAAATTGCTGTCCATCTGTAATTCAGTTCAACATCAGGGGCTTTTTTTCCCTCTTTTTCCATGTAAGTGGAATTACTCTCTGAAAAATGATGAGAAAAAATTACCAGGACTCTGCAACGTAAGAGAGTGGTGCTGACTTCTGAGCACATGCCTTTGGTGAGAGAGCACTACATTGAACTTAAAATCAGACAAGGACTTGAACTCTTTTTTGTAAATGGGCCTGTGCTCATAGTGTTTGAAATAATAAGTGCCCTCTGAAAAAATGCAAGGTTTTCACTATTATATCATGTATTTTCAATGTGGCCCTACTTTGGCAGAAAATCATAGAATAGCATCATAGAATGGTTTGGGTTGGTAGAGACCTTAAAGACCATCTAGTTCCAACCCACCTGCCATGGGCAGAGACACCTCCCACTACACCAGGTTGCTCAATGACTCATCCAGCTCGGCTTTAAACACTTCCAGGGAGGGGATATCCACAACCTCTCTGGGCAACCTGTTCCAGTGTCTCACCACCCTCACAGTGAAGAACTACTTTCTTAGATCCAGACTAACATACAACATACTTGCATACCCTGGGGATACTGAAGAACCCTGTGGCATTCTTCAGGGGCCACTGGGTAGCACTAACATCCAAAATACCAATGGCAGTCCAACATATGTTTGTCTGAGAAAAAATATTTGGTTCTTACAAAATCACTCAAAAGAGCAGCCACTGACAGTGAGCAGACAACTTTCACCTCTGCCAAAATTGCACAGGTCAAAGGAAAAGTGAGCTAATCCCCAGCAAAATAGTAATTTCATTGTATACCACAGCTGCAAACTAGGAATTTGGCTGCATTAAGTTTTTGGGGGGATCTGTGGCCATAATGCTGTACTTGAAAGGAAATTGATTTATCCTGATGTCTGCCAGTCAGATGCAACTCCCTGTGCTTTGGGCTAGGGAAGTAAGGAAGAAAGTAGTGCATCAGTGTCTTGTTTTGATCCATATATCAGAAAAGACACATTAGTGCTTGCACCAAACTCTGTGTGAGTTTTTTTCAAAGTAAATATGACATTGCAAAGTGGGGGAAATTATTCTGGGCTAATGTGAGAGAAGCAGCCTGTTGCTCCAAATGGTGTTTATGGAGATTCTCATTGGGTTTTGAAGATTCAGAGTCTTTACTTTTATTTCTGGATCTTGCCTTAGAAAATATGTTTGTTGGCTCAGTTCAGCTTGGTCCTCGATTTACGAGAAGCGGGATGTGTAGCTCAGTTGGTAAAGCATCAGACTCCTCATCTGAGGGTCAAGGATTCAAGCTCTCGTCCAAGTACAAAGCCTACTGGAGTCAGGCTGACTGCTGGACTTGATGGTCCCTTCCAACCTAGGTGATCATGATTATTATGATTACTCTCCCTCTTCCCTGATATCCTAGAGTTGCTAGAAGTGGGAGACCTCTCTTCAATGATCAAACACTAGGTGGCTGGTGGAAATAATTTTAAATGTGAAGTTTGCAGAACAGTCATTGCATCAGCAGATCGGGGCCTCTGCGAAGTGTTTAAAGCCCTATGAGAAATCTTTCATTCTTTTCACAAAACTGCAGGTAGGGGGAAACACGCCTCTCTTATGTAGCCACTCATATAGGAGTAATTTTTCCTTCACTTTGTATAACAAACAGGGAAAGCTGACTGATTTAATATTCTCAAGATAGAAACAAAGCCTCAATCAATCGCACATTTTGAAGTGTGAACCTGTCTTTCGGCAACCATTTTGACTGTAAAAAGCCAAAAAGTATGGGGAGAGGCATGAAAGAAAAGACAATAAACACCAGTTAAAGACATAAGGACACTGTTTCTGAGTGCAAATGAAGCACAGCAAGTTTACAGCTACACTGCATTCCCTGAGATGGCAGGGCACTGGGGAAATGCAACAGTGCTTTCACGACCGTCAGGATGGTGGTACAACATACTGGATGAACTGAATGGCCCTTTCCCCTGATGCCTGTAAAAATTATAAAATCCCCATTAGTTCCCTACAGCCCTGTGCTTCTCGAGACAGGCTGTCACACTGGAGACAGCAGGCAGATGGATGCTGGTTTTCCTTGGAATGCACAGGTGAAAATCTTGGAAGAATACACCAGAACCTGATTTTGAGGGCTGGCCAGAAGCATTTTAAACAGGGATCTGGAAGCAAAGATGAGGGCATTAAAGCCTGCTGCAAAGCAAGCTGGGACTAATGAGAAGCTTCCCCTTTACTTCAATGGGCTTGAGCCCCATCATTTTCTTACACTCACGACAACAAAGCCTGGCTCTCTACTTACTTTTTTATCTTCACCTCTGTCCCTTCCCAAATGATGAATTGCGAGAATTGCGAGAGCCTCCCAAAGCCTGCACACTAATTTCATCCTCACTTCTTTGTCTCTCTCTCTCCCTGTTTTTTCTTGGCCCACACATTCATGTCAATGCCTCTGTTTGTCATTTCCTTCTTCCTATAATTATAATCAGAATTTGCTGGGGTACGATGTGGTGATTATCTGTTCAAATGCTTTTAACAACACATACCCTGCTGCTTGTCTGCCCCACTTAAGGAAGCTCTTGCACATTTGTCTGAGTCCCTCTGGCCTCCCTGAGGTAGATGTCTAAGCTGCTGTTCTAAATGGGGCCACATTCTATAAATTGCAGCAGCACCAAACCCTAAAGCAAGCTCTCTGTGCATGTGTTTTGTTGTCAGAGATGACAGATGAAAAATTATAACATTAATTGAACAGTAGCTTCTCCTGAGACACAAAATTCACTGCTTCCACAACAGAAGCAGCAGAGAATTTGAAACTTTTGTGTCAGGATTAGGTCTGGAAGCTCCTCCTTCAAACTTTTTAGCTTTTAGCACTATTTCTGGTGTGATACAGTAGTCTCTTCCTAACTAGTCTCATGTAAGACAAGACCTACAAGCTATAAAAAGCTCCAAAAAGTACAGCTATGAAACCCAAGCATGTAAATTTTTTTTCCCCCATCAGGAGTACATCATGAACCACTCAGAGTGCAGATGTCAACAGCTTCTTTGTTGCCTTCCTCCAGAAGACTCCAAGCTGGGAAAAGTCAAAAGCACCAGCTTCCTCCTTCTGAAGTTATGCAAAAGACTTTGAGGTTTTGCTATTAGCAGCCTCCTTCTGCAAACTGTTTATTCCAGGGAACATTCATTCCCCACATTAAGGTCAAGCAGGGGTTTCCTTAAGGCAGCTGAGCTGTTGCCATCTCTGCCGGGAGGGCCCAGAGGGAGACGTGACTCTGGGATCACTGTCACGGGCATGTGCTGCAGACATGGCACAAACCCAAAGTCTAACTCAGAGCTGTGCAGTGCCAAGGGAAGCTCATGCTTGACTCTTAAAGATAAACAACTGCTTTCTGATAATTTGCAATGGTGGGATAGCCATCTCAATGCCTCACTAAGCTTATAAGGGAAAAATCTGGTTTATCTTCATACAGGAAGAAGTTACACATGTGCAAGTAAATTATATGCTTGAAAGATGAACTTGAAGGCTTTTTTTCTCAGTGTTTTTCCCATGGCTATTGCTGTGTCTACAGCATGACCCTCAGCAGTGTAAGTGCAGGTAAGCCTTGTGATTTCCACCACAGTCAGTCTTTGGAGTCTTGAAAACAGACATTTTAAACTAAATTATTTTATTCTGGAATTATTAAAAAACCTTCACAAATTAATAGATATAATGAGATTTCTTTAACTGAATTTCTCTGTGGCTAGGGATTTAACTGACACAGAGCCAGAGGTTTCTGCATGAAGGGAATGTAAGGACAGTAGAGACAGTGGTGTTGAGGACAGTCATGTGGGGTTAGAAAGCTTTGAACTGCTCCATTGGCTAACAAAACCAAGAGATTTTGCATGGATATCATGCAGAGAAGATGCCCAATGCCCACCTGTACTTAAAAGACATTTCCCTGCAAATTATGATAATGACAAAGCTTTTTTTATCTACTCAGACCAAGTGCCAGGTCTTCAAAGTGGCAGCAAACCAGTGAAGCTACTGCAAAGACAGAGCATTTTTCATCTTTTGTATCAAGCCTACTTCATTGATTCAGCTTTGCAAATAATTCACAGCAATCAATCAGAAGACAAGTCTGTGGAACATTATCTTCAGTTCTCCAGATGTTTCCAGTCAAACGAACACTTGAATCTGTCCACCTCCTTTTCTCATGCTACGTTATTTGGAGGATTCTTCA
Source organism: Turnix velox (assembly GCA_013400935.1). Lineage (NCBI taxonomy): Eukaryota > Metazoa > Chordata > Aves > Charadriiformes > Turnicidae > Turnix > Turnix velox. The sequence goes on along the minus strand of VZTY01034367.1, from coordinate 174,301 downwards.
CTTTATATTGGTTAAAGGTACTCATGAAGTTGATGAGTGGTGAATGCACATATCTTCTAGCAATCACTTGAACTCCATTTTAGACAAAGAGAGCATCCCTAGAGCAATGAAATAAATACCTCGTCCCTTTATAGTTAATGAGAATGGTGTGTGTGTTAAGTTTTTTTTGCTTTCCTATCTAAGAAAGAAATGTTATCTACTAAAATAACTGATTTATTAAAATAAAATTTGCCATAAATTTTCATAAAGATTCCTGCAATAAATGCAGAACATTTCAGATAATATTTTGCACTGAGCTCACATGCCTGGGAACCTCATTTCTCATCTTCCAAAGCAGTAGCTACTGCATCTCACTGCAAATGAAGACGCAGGCACATTCCTGCTTTCTGAAGGACTTTACCATTGCAAGAAATTATTATTCTCCAGTTGCTTGCAACTGCCTTCTTGACAAAAGCTCTTTAGTAATGCTTCTGCCCTGAGGCATTTGTTTCTGTGCAGACAACCATGATGGTCGAAATGGAGGAAACAGGTTTTCAGTCTGAAGATCCTTTACCAAAACTTACTCAGGCATTTAGGTATTGTCAACTCCAGAGGGCTGCAGCTGGGTCCAGACCTCTGTTCCTACACACTCTAGTAGGATATGTATAACAGGACTAATGAACAAGGTATTCCTGAAAATGCTGATCTTAATTCAGTCCTACTGTCATACTGTGCCCAGGAAAACACACTTTTGTACAAAAGTTCAGCTACAGAGATATTAAAAGCCTGCATTAAGATTTTCTAGTAGTAATTTTACCTTAAAAAGTTAACTCTTCTATAGTGCAAGCCAAGCACAGCTCATATGACCTGCAATCAGTGTCTAAGAAATAGTAGAGGCTGCTTGATAGCACCTGTCTGTGCTTCTGTCCATGGCATGGCCTTCCAGATCACAAAAGGGGGATTGCATGGGCTTTCTCATTTTCTCTCTTCATCATCCCTTTCAAGTGTTTGCACAGTGTATTCTACCAACTCATGTGATGGTGAGAAAATGACCTCAAGTGAGCTAATAGGTGCTTTCTCCTGGTTTCTCTCAGAAGTCTTCTGAAAGCATCCAGCCACCATGGTCTAAGACCATGTGTATCAACAGCTCAGGAAGCAGAGGTGCTCAGGATGTACGTCACGCGGCTCTGGCCAGGCAAAATGAAGATAAGGTCCTCTAATACAGTTGCATTTAGCATTCCCCTGGATACCATGAAATGGCATACTTGCTCTTTTAAAATTAATACTGTAGATTTAAACCAACTACATTCTCCCCTATTGCTACTCCACATTAATCCTATTAAAAATCAACAGTTGATCAGATTAATTTCAATTTCATAGTGGTCTAAGATTCATGCAAGGTTGGATTCTGTAACCTGCCTAATGTGCTTTTTTAACAGCTGTCAGCTCCAGTCTAACAGGATAGCAAATTTGCATTAGAAAGGGACAGTTTCACAGAATCTCAGAATCACAGAGTATCAGAGATTGGAAGGGACCTCAGGAGATCGTCTAGTCCAATCCCCTTGCCAGACCAGGAACACCCAGATCAGGTCACACACACATGTCCAGTGGAGTTTGAATGTCTCCAGAGAAGGAGACTCCACACCCTTTCTGGGCAGCCTGTTCCAGTGCTCTGTCATCCTCTGTAAAAAAGTTTCTTATTTCTGTGGAACCTCCTGTGTTCTATCTTGCACTCATTGCCCCATGTCCTGTCATTGAATATGACAGGATTTATCATTGCGTGTTTCCAACCCACAATGCAAAACAATGAATATTAGGGGTTTCAGTGAAACACTGAAGCATGCCCATGGTTGGGCACTACTTCACCAGAATCCATGGATCTTATTGAATAGATGTGACACTACTTTTACATTCTGTTTTAGAGTTTGTGTCTTCCTTTGAGGGACACCCAAGGCAGCAGACCTACAAAACAAACTGACATGTGAGTGATGTGCAGACTGATCCCAAACCCAGTTCTGCGTTTCATAATAGGGTACCATGCACCGCTGAGAAACGAGCTGTGTGGCTACCTGATAACTTGTACTGACAATGGAAAGCCAAGAATGACCACATAGGTCACTGTAGGGATTAAAAATTAAAATTTTTACTTCTAAATCCTGCTTGTATTTAATATTGTCACAATGTCCAATCAAATAGTGAATTAATCATAAATAAATAAATAAATTATTTTTAACAAAGTATTTAATCTGATTAAAAGGAAAGATGAGCTTTTTCTTTTTTTGGATAAAGTACTGGTTTTTTATTTTTGAAAGGAGAAGTTAGAATCTTTAAAATCCTGTGTAGTAAGAGGAATGCTTGCTCTTATACCACCTCTAGTCACAAGATTATATATTTTAGTTCAAGAACTCATAAATTATACAGCCCTTTCCTGCCACTGCAGAGAATACTGGAAGCTGCAAGGATTATGTTATTCACTTAACCATAGCCACTTAGAAAGGACAAATAGCACTATTTTTCCACACACACAATTAGTAAGCTCTGTTTTCTATGCATTGCTCTTTACAGAAACATCTCCAGTTCCGGGTAGATCACTTGGAAGGTTGTGCACTCTTGATAAAGATTTTTTTGTGGTGGCTTCTAAAATCCAGTCAGCAGCTGTGAATGGCAGTGGCTTAACTGGAACAAGAAACAATCCCAGAGCAGCTAAATTCTCTGAGTTGCATGTTACATCCTTTCCTGCTATGCTGTGCCTTAGTCTTCTACATATACCAGAGCCCCAACTGCAGCTGAAGCATCTGCTGAGAACCAGGTCCCAGCATAGCATGGAGATAATATGCCACGACTGTGCACCCCAGGGAAGTCTCTTTAGGGCCTCCAACACCTTTGTGCCCAGAACTTACAAGCTGGTAAACCTCTTCGGAATCCTCAGCCAAGGGTCACTTTGCATAAGTCAATATCTAGCAGTGGCACAGTGAGGGCTTTATCAAAAGGGCAGCCGACTCTGCATTTGTACTGGTAGCCAGTCTGAAGAATAGAAGTGTTGCTAAAGGCTTTTTGAGGCTGTCCCTTGAGCATTCCCAGCGTGAGTGAGCCACCAGTCACCTCACATCCATGTGACAGTTCATAAGAGCTATCTAGCTTTTACGCAATGAGGCTTTCTACTCCCCATAGAGATTTTTATGCTAGGGGCCCACTGTTTCCTGTAGGAACAGAAAGCTATTGGAATGTTATGGGTCTTAATATAAGTGCATACACAAGAGGGCAAGCTTCTCTTACTGCCTGATGGCCACAAAAAAGCTGTGAAGCTCACCTTGCACCACTGTGTGCCCATCACCTTGATGCTTTTGACCTGTTGCTACCTGACTGTGATGAGTAAGGGGGACTTAGAAGATGGCAATATTAATTTGAAGTGTTAGATAGCACCTCCCTGGTACTTCCTTCTCTTACCTGAGTGATATATTGTCCAGCAAAAGAGTCATTGAGCACTTCTGCAATACCATCTCACATTGGTCATTTTGGCTAACTAAAATATGACAATTTCTTCCCATTTCTCTGCCTTGCCTGTTAAATTCTGTTCCAGCCTATGGATGGCATCATATTCTGTTTTCAAACAGTATGTGGTTGAAATTTGTCTTGGTCTCCTCATTTCACCATTCTGTATCACAGCAGTACCCAGAACACCCTCAAAAGTTCAGGTTATTGTATGACCTACAGAGCAGTTACCCAGTTACCCAAAATTACTCATAATAAGCATGCTGTGCTTTCCCAGATCCCCATTCAATCCACTGAAACAAAGCAAACCCTAAAGAGAATTTGGACAAATTTATTCTGTTTTTAGAAAGAGATGCCTGTTCTATGGACAGAAAGAAAGACAGCAATTCTTACCAACTCTGTCTCCCTTCCTGAACATGTAGGTGTCATGTAGTGTTGCCACAGATACAAATTCAGAAAACCTTGCTGTGTCAGTTATCATAGAATGGTTTGGGTTGGAAGGTATCTCAAAGATCACTTGGTGCCAACCTCCTGCTCAGGGCAAGGACACCTCCCACTAGAGGCTCAGTCTCCCACTAGTTTCAGTATCTCGCCATCCTCATGGTAAATTTTTTATTTCTGATAACTCATCTAAGTCTCCCTTTTGAAGTTTAAAACGTTCCTGCTTCATCCTAGTGCTACACATCCCTGCAATAAGTCCATCATCCTCATCTTTCTTCAGGCCCCCTCAGGTAGCAGAACACTGATACAAGGTCCCCCCACAGCTTTCTGTTTTCCAGACTGTTATCTCCACATTCAAACCATGCTCTGATGATAGAAGAGCTAAGGCAGCTTCTCGTGGGGGAGAATCATCTGTGCTACACTAGAAGTAGAAAATTCTCCAGGATCCACATATTAAAGGTAATCATTACTCTGGGTTAGCTCTGTGCAAAGCTAGCTGACTTGCTGCAGGAAACCATTCTTCCTCTGGTTCTTCCGTATCACTGGACATCCCTGCAGAGCCCTGTGAAGACTGCTGAATGCAATGTGGTAAACAATGGCCTTTTTCCAAGTCAAGGCGCAAGCAAGGTCATACTTTGATACACTGAATCAATACTTTGAGGGAGAAGAGAGTTCTCAGCCCGTTAAGAGATGATAAATAGGAGCAGGGAGTGAGTGCAGATGTATTAGCTTAACAAGACACTGATAATTTTCAAAATCACACTTATTGTCACTACTTATTTAATGTGCAAAGGAAATGAGATTTGTAAGAAAGTCTTTAATTACTTTGAGGCAACAATTAAGCTTGTGAGTACCAGGTAGCACTATTGCACTACACAAATACCAAGAAGCTCCAAATGAAACTTCAGATACACTTGTGGCAACTGTCAGATGTACACATGGGGATGTACATCAATCTTTACTGATATATCAGTTCCATCACTGCTGCAAATCGATTGTGGTATTCTGTTCTGCAAAAGTTAAGGGTTGGTTGCTGTAAAAGAATTGAGTCTGTCAGCTGTAGCTGCAAACTCTCCATCTTGACTTTGCATCTGTTCTCAGTTTAGGTCTCAAAGTGCAAGTTTCTGATACTTAAATAAACCTCTCCTTGCTAGAAGTAGATCATACCCTCTGCAGATTTGCTAGCAAAGGCCTTGAATGCCACCGTGGGCTATCCACAGGAGGAATATCAAACAACATTACTGCTAGCCCTGTTTTGCCAACTCCTGTGATTTTATAGCAAGTTTCATGACATCTCCTATTTTTCTAGAAACCTTAGCTATAGAGTTATGTGACAACATGGGAATCTCTGCTTTCATATAAAAAGGATGTTGTGAGCCCTTACGAAAGGTGGAAGTATGATCTAATTGTGTAGAAGAATAGAAAACTGTATATAAAATATTGTCACTTTTCCTTATTATCTGTGTTTTGCAAGCCAAGTTTCCATTTCATTATGGACCCAACTTATAACAGTACTCTTCAGTGTGAACCAAGGGTGAACTCCCCATTTTTTTGCTCTGTAGGCTCTGTGTGATCTCTTTTGCTCACCCAAGAAGGGAAAATGTTATGACTCTGAAGCTCCAGCTGGGCACTTAGGAATGCATTGAACTGTCAAAGGCAAATGATTTCCTCTAGATGACAGTTTATTTTCTAAATCAGTAATATCTTTGCCATCAACTTGAGCTGATGTCAGTAACACATTGTCATCAGGAAACAAGACTGATAAGTTAAAAGTGATGAAGTTGCCAAGGAAGTGACTGAGTGCAAAATGAATATTAACTCTTGCGTAGTTTTCTTTTTCAAAAATTCCTTCGACTCAGTTTACAATCTAAAAGTGGACAAAACAGTAGTTTCTGCAAAACTTGCCTTCCCTCTTTATTTTTCATTCATAGGAACTAATGTAAGTAGCATTTATAATGGTGAATTTGCTAAGAACTTCCCTCTGGAATAATTTCCTCTAAAGTGGGATGTGAGAAAAGATTTAGCTAGTAATTACTCAGAAGATTATAATGTGTATCTTTCAGCTGATTCTCCAGAAAAAGTGTGCAAAAATACTGTATTGCAGAGGAAAAAATCTCACATCTGTACAAAAAGAATCTATTTTATAAACCATATTTGAAAGGAAAACTGAAAGTTTTCAACAGCTGATAAAAGAAAGATGAAGGTAAAGTTCTGAGTGAAAAAAACCAACCAAACAAGAAATTTGGGAAAAGAGCTGAATTTCAGTCTTGGCATTTGCATAGAGAGACATCAAGCACGACAAGGAAACAAGAAGCCCAGACTGATTGTAAGGATGGGTACATCTATGACTTTCTTTGGGTTTCTGAAATGCCTTCTTACAGCGTAAAAAGCAGATGGGATCCACCCACCAAGGGTTTACCATAGAGATTTTTTCACTACATTTAGAGGTATTTTATTAAAATATAACCCATTGCATATAGAAGCAGCAAGGGGTGGGACACAACAGAGCCTGCATCTTTCACTGAACACACTGCATTCTGTGTATCTAGTCAAGACTTTGCATTCTGCAGAATAAACCACAAGCCAGGGGGAAGTAAATAAACATGAGAAATGGTAACAAGTGACATTTCAAATGTACAGCTATGTGCATACCTAGAATGACACAGCTGCTGAGTTTTCTCTTGACACTCTAAGGGTTTTCTTACCTGGGGGAAGGAGAAAACCACTGAAGAGAAAGAGAGTATAGTGCTGAACAAAGGAGTTTTCCATAGTGAAGCATCTTTTGGCCACTGTATGATGCTGCTGAGTGTTTTCAATGCTTCATCAAGCTGGGCCTTGACTGCCACCCAAATACGATAATCCTTAACTCTCTTAAGCCATTAGGCAATACCTGCAAGAGATGACTTTTCTCCTCTGTAGCCACTCACCATGCTGAAGCACAGCATGGGATTGCTACATTGCTTAGTTCAAAGGCACATCAATGTCAGAAGCAAAGGAGAAAATTACTAACAATACCTGATTGTGGAATTTATGTTTGTCTCATTATCAAGCTAATTTTAATCTATCTGCATGGAGTCATTCAAAAGGAAGGAGGTTTAGAAATACATTTCTGAACTGCTAACAGCATGTCCACATAGAGCACTAAAGGGAATGGTGGTACTAATTCTACATAGAAAAACATAGAAAAAAAATACTCTTTTCTGTTACATCTTAAAAAATTTTTGCTATGGCAAATTCTGACATAATGCTCTTTCCTGAGGCCCTGTGCTAAACATCTGGCACTCAGAGAAGACACACATAAAATATGATGCTTGTCGCAAGGATACTACTAGCTGGCTCACAGTCCTGATACTGGCAGTGGTGGAAAAAGGCTCTTCTGTCCAAGAGGCACGCTAGGAAACAGGTGCCAACACTTTCACCTTTCTGTTTTTCCTCTCTGAATCTTAACAGCCTCAAAAAACTCAGTATTTCCCACCACCTGTCCAAGATCACAGCTTGAAAGTCAGAGGCAAAAATGATCCATTCCATGGCTCAAGGTTTTGAAAATACACACCACAGTTATGTGATCTGTAATGACTTGGACAAAACAGTTCTGTAAGCTGAAAATATTTCCATCTATTCTCCTTCCTAAAGCCACTCTTACAGTGTAAATAATTTTCTATTTCTGAGGTTTATTACTTGCCCAGGGACAGTATCTTTGATGTGTCTGTGTATTAAAATGGAAGGGAAGAGAAATGAAGCTATATCCATAGGTGATGCTACTGCAGAGAAGGAAATGCAATTCATTTATTTCTATGTCATGCTAGACTGCAGGGACTCTCTTGTTTTGCTTCTCTAGGAATACAGAAGCATGAGGTATTCAGTGGTGCAGTGAGTACTACAATGCATGTTTTGTGCAATACCTGTTCAGTTTCTAAACTCTTTCTGTACCTCTACCTACCCCAGTTACTAACAAAACATGCCTTTATATCCTCCAGATTAGACTGGACTACCAAAATGAGTGATCTTGAACAAAGAAAAAAAGAACTGCCAGGTCAGCAGGGCTGGATGGATGTTTCTTCCCTGGCTTCTGGCACCTCTGTACCAGAGTCAGCAGGAGGCATTCAAGGGAAGTTTTAGCGCTGAGATGCCCATGAAGGATCAAAGTGTGTTGTTGCTATTACCCTGCTTACCTGCAAGAAGGCAGTAAAGAAGAAAATTGATGGGTTATTTGATTGTGCACATTGAAGTCACAGAACACTGGAGAGGGCCAGCACTACAGCATGGATTGGAGGATGAAATCTATTGCTGCCAGCTAAGCAGAGGGGGATAGATTTAGACTAGACATAAGAAAGAAATTCTGTACAGTGAGGGTGGTGAAATACTGGAACAGGTTGCCCAGGGAGGTTGTGGATGCCCCCTCTCTGGAGGTGTTCAGGACTAGGCTGGACAGGGCACTGGGCAGCCTGGTCTAGTGGGAGGTGTCCCTGCCTATGGCAGGGGGGTTGGAACTCGATGATCTTTAAGGTCCCTTCCAACCCAAACTATTTTATGATTCTATGATTCTATTCTATGAAGTCACTGCTCCCCTCCCTGGAGCTGTTTAAGGCCAGGATGGATGAGGCATTGAGCAACCTGGTGCAGTGGGAAGTGAACCTGCCCATGGCAGAGGGGTTGGAACTAAATGATCTTTAAGGTCCCTTCCAATCCAACTCATTATATGAATCTATGTCTGAAGCAGGTGATAGAGTTTGGGCCACTGAAGGATTAGAGTATTAGGGAAGAAGGTAGTCTCTGTGGTCACACAGAGAATTTTTGCACCCGTAACAGGTCACTGGACTGCAGGTTTCAGTGCAGGGTGGGAACCTTTGACCAGCACAGTTAATGTGGAGATGAACAGTGGGGTTCAGTGCATAGCCTACCAATGTTACAGTGAAAGGAAAAATAAAAGGACTTGGAGGAGCCCCCACCAGTCCTGGAGCCCTCAGCACAAGAAGGACATGGATCTGTTAAAGGAGATCCAGAGGACGATCCAAGCAGTGAAGCATCTCTCTTGTGAGGACAGGCTGAGAGAGCTGGGGCTGTTCAGTGGGAACAAGAGAAGGCTCTGGGTACTCATAGTGGCCTATCAGTACCTAAAGGGGCCTACAAGAGAGCTGGGGAGGGGATGTTTGCCAGTGCAAGGAGCAATAGGATGAGGGGAAAGGGTTTTGAACTAGAGCAGGGCAGGGTTAGATTAGACATTAGGATGAAATTCTTCACCATGGGAGGTGAGGCACTAGCACAGGTTGCCCAGAGAGGTGGTGGATCCTCCATCCTTGGAGACATTCAAGACCAGGATTGATGAGGTTCTGAGCAGCCTGATCTAGTGTACAATGTCCCAGCTCACTGCATGGGAGTTGGACTAGATGACCTTTAAAGATCCCTTCCAACTCAGTGCATTCTATGATTCTGTGATAAATTATCCACAAGGTTCAGCTTGCCAAATGTCCTCGGCTAAGTGATTTCACCTTTCTGCGCTCGTTTCTCCTTTTCCCTGGTCTTTGCTCTGTTGGAGGCTGATATCTGGCATGTGTTTGCTGTTGTGCTAGCACAATAGGGTGCAAACCTCATCTGATATTGCTGCAATGCCAGTAACTAACACTAGAGATTAATCTTCTCCATTGCCCAAACAGGAAGAAAATTACCCTGAAATTACTCAGAAAGTTCATGATGGAGTTTCTTTTGCCTCCCTTGAAACAGTTGCTGGAGACAGAGTAATAAAGCAGTGGGAATTGCTAGGGCCTCAAGTCCCATCTTCAGAGCACCATAGAGACTTTTTTATTGTTCAACAGTAAGCATCAATATCCACGTTTTGTAGGGACACCCAATTTAAGTAACATGAACAATCTGACAGGGTGATTCACTGGCAAAACAAAATTAATTCTGCTACAGAGGTTATGGGTTTTTGCTTTCTTTGCATGAAAGATCACAAAGTCTCCAATAGCATGTGCTGCATTCCTTACTACTGAATAAATTTGGTTTCTCTCCTTCCTCCTTTTACCTGTGCTCCATGGTGGGGGTGGGGAGGAAAGCTAACCCAAAAAATATTTATCAACTGAGTTTTAAAAACAGAGACCAACAATGCAATCAATGTTAAGAAGTTAAGTAGGTGCAATCTTTCCCTATCACAAACTGTATATATTTAATTTCTTATTTGTGAAACCAGTCAGCTGCCTCAGGAATAACTGCTTTACCCCAAGAAATGCTCTAAAAATCTTCAGTCTAAAGTGCTTCAATAAATACTTGATTTGTCCCAAATGGAGATTTGCTCAGATGTCTAGCAGATGCTGAAGTCAGATGCACTGAAGTCTCACAGTGTCTTTCTCATCAATACAAGAGGTACTCTGGATAGATGAGACATTACACAAGAACACAATTTCTACAAAGCTCAGGCTTTGAAAATCTCTCATGCTGAGTGTTCAGAGTTAGTGGATACTTTTGACAATTTTGCTCCTACTCATGTGTCAGGAAAATAGTTGTGAGACAGTTAGTACTCATCAGAGCAACGGAAAATAAAAAAAAAAGAAAGAAGTTAGTAATGGTGGTTGTTGGGGGAAAAGTGTCTGAATAAGGACACCAAGGAGAATAATAAACAACTGCATTGCCTTCTTTCTGAAGCAGAAGTTTAGGCTTCATGCTGAGTTTACTGAGTAAGGCTCTTTGGTATGTATTTTTAAGTCAGATGGAGAGTTAATCAATGCCATACATCACAGCACTCTGCAGTGGCTGCTGTGCTCATCCTAGCAGCTCTGTACTGAACTTGGAGCATGTTACCAGCTTGCTCCTTTGCTTTTGATATCTGTTGTACACCCATTTCAAGAAACATTTGATTTGCCCCATTGTGGACTTGTTTTGGACACGCAGCAGATGCAAAAGCCAGATATACATCTTTGTACAGAAGTAGGTATTTCAGTGTCCAAGAAGGCATGGCCCAAAGAGTCGTAATTATTCTTTTGGTGCCTTTTAGTTAAGAAAAACATTTACAACACTTTATAGATGGAATACACTATGACAACCTTTGAAATACACACAACTTGAATTGTTGAATGCCATTTACACAGCCCCTTTCCAGAAAAAACTGCACTTCACAGTAAAAAACATTGCAATTCTTGGACCAACCAAAACCACTGTTGATGTTTCTCAACAAACTAAAGAAGCTTGTTATTGGTTTTGTCTGTTCATTTTTATGTTGGGAATGAAACTGATGAAAAAAAGAGGGAGCTGTTAAATTACAGGCCAACAAGACAATCGTAACAGTTTAAAACTCAGGAGTTAATTTCTGCTACAGCACACTAAAAGGTTGTCACTAGCTCCACCATCTCTGCAACTCACTAAGTAACCACAGTCTGCAATTCTGGATCTCACATTGAAACATAAAATGCATCAACAATGTAATCCATAAGCAAACTAATTGTTCATTGTTTGTGGTTTTAGTGGGGTTTTATTAAGCTAAAAATTTCTGCTAAAAAAGGAGAATCTGCTTGAAAGGGAACACAAAGTTAGCAGCACATCAGCAATGAAAGCTCTCTGATCAGTTTCTTAAAATGTAGGGAAGTGTCTCAAAACATAGAAACAGAAAAAGATAAATCTGTAAAGTCATGCTATACTCTGAGCACATGCACTCAGAAAGGTTTCTGCACATACAGGTCAAAATATAGCCACAGCAAAATTACCCAAGCTCCCTAGAGTACCTGGACAATTAATTTGCCCTAAAGATTATGCCCAATTAGTTTTCTAGCCCCCAGCTAAGTCCTAAGGATCTGCATCAGAGCTTCCATGCAACATTTTCCATTGATTTGTGAAGACAGCTCAGAAACATGTTAGACTGGATAAAGAGAAAAGCAATGAACAGTATGGACCTGAATGGGTTCTGCTAACACTTTTTTAAGGTAGCTGAAGGGTGGGGGCCTTATTCTCATTGATTTTAGGCTAAAACATTAAAGAAATTCCAGCTTGCTCAGCCTACACAGTTAAACATCTCCCAGTGTCAGCAAAGAAACTTTAAACATTATTTCTCTGGAACTGAAAATATTTCCCCCTTGCTTTTTCTTCACTCTCCCTTTCCCCCATCAGCTTTCTAGAGAAAATAAGGCTGTTGCTATCACTTTTTCCTGTTGGTAACATTTATAGCAAGAAAAAAACCCTTCTGTTGAAAGGAATATTCACCTGAAAAAGCATCTACATACAAAGCACAGGTAAATCTTGGGGAGTTTATTTCAGATAAAGCTATTAAATATTAGGGATCTTGGAAACATAGAATCATAGAGTTGGAAGGGACTTTTAAAGGTTATCCAGTTCAACGCCTCTGCAGTGAGCAGGGATATCTTGCACTAGATGAGATTGTTCATCAAACATGGCCTTGAGTGTCTACAGGGATGGGGCCTCCACCACCTCTCAGGGTAACCAGTGCCAGTGCTTCACCACCCTTATGGTGAAGAATTTATTTCTGATGTCTAATCTAAACCACTACCCCTCATCCTCTTGCTCCCAGCAAATAGCCCCTCCCCAGCTTTCCTGTAGTCACTTTCCTGACCACTATGAGCTCTTACTGGAGACTTGTCCAGACTGGACAGTCTCAACTCTCTCAGCCTGTTTTCATAGGATGGCTCCAGTCATCAAATCATCCTCCTGGCCTCTGCACCCACTCCATCAGGTCTGTGTCCTTGTGCAGAGGGCTCCTGAGCTGGATACGGTACTCCAGGTGGGGTCTCACCACAGCACAGTAAGGGGGCAGAATCTCCTCTCAATCTGCTACCCATGACTCTTCTGATGCAGCCCAGGATACAGTTGTCCTTCTGGTCTGTGACTGCACACTGCTGGCTCATGTCCAGTTTTTCATCCAACAGTATCCTTCATCCTTGTCCACAGAGCTGCTCTCTATCACATCACCTCCCAGTCTGCACTGGCAATGAGGATTGGCCTGGTGCAAGTTCAGCACCCTGCACTTGTCCTTGTTGAACTGGATGATGTTGGCATGGGCCCACCTCTCCAGCCTGTCCAGGTTCTCCTGGATGACATCCCATTCCTTCAGTTTGTCAACTGCACCACACAGCTTGGTGCCATCTGCAGACTTGTTAGAGGGCACTCAATTCCACTGTCTATATCATCTGTGAAGATACTAAATGACACTGGTCCCAGCACAGATCCCTGAGGGACACCTCTTGTGACTCCTCTCTATCTGCATGTAATGACTACCCTCTGGGTGCGACCATCCAGCCAGTTCCTTTTCCTTATTCTACGCATCAAATCCATATTTCTCCAGCTTAGAGAGAAGGGTGTTGTGGGGGACTGTATTGAAGGCCTTGGAGACGTCAAAATACTCACTGGCCTTCTTATACCCACTGATGTAGACTCCTAAATGTAGAAAGCCACTAGACTGGTCAGACAGGACTCACCCTTGGTGAAGCCATGAAGCCTATCTTGAATCACCTCCCTATCCTCCACATGCCTTAACACAGCTTCCAGAAGAGCAGTGGCTTTTAAGACATACAGGTTCTCAAAACTGGCATCTTCAGTGGGTGAACAAGAACATGTGGAATCCCAAATCTTGTAATTCTTTTATATGAAACTCTCATATGACTGAATTTAGCCCTGCAATTGTACATGTTGAGTGGCAAAGCATGCACCTCTCTCAAGTTAAGAGGGACTGTGGATGCCATTTCCTCTGCTTACTCTCAGTCTTGTAAGTGGTTGTTTGGGAAATTCCAATCCAGAGTTGTGATCTTGCACATATCCAGTGATTTTTATGATGAGAAAGAATCAGAAATACTGTGAACACTTACAGAGATAGTATTGATCTGCTCCTGCTCACCACTGAAACTTGTAGTAAAATTCCTGTTCAACTTGACAGGGACCAGAAAGAGCCATAGTGCAAGAGAAATATAGGCACTGGTGTATTAAATCCAACAAAGAGGTAATTTTAAGTACATGGGCATGATCATCTTACCAATCATACTGGAACTCCAGTGGCTGACTACCCACACACTGTATCTATCTGAAATGCAAAGTAAACCAACTCAGCTTCAGACTTCTTTCACTCTGGTTGAATCAAGTTCTCCTGGGTCTACGAGCATCTGTATGTCTCTAACCAAATCTCAGAGAAAGGCTGTGCTTTGCATCACAAGGAAACTGACTGCAAAAGAACTCTTTATCCATAAGCTGCCGTTTGCTGGGTGACTGAGCAACATCTGAGCGCAAGCAAAAATAGTGGTAGAATATGGAAAGTTTTTCCTACTTTTAAAGTTCAGTATTTACTCCACTAGGCCAGACAACCCTTAATTACTCTGTCTTCCTGCAGAAGACATACTTAGAATCATAAAATAGTTTAGGTTGGAAAAGACCTTAAGGATCATCTAGTTCCAACCTTCCTGCCCTGGGCATTGACACCTCACCATAGATTAGGTTGCTCAGTGCCTCATCCAGCCTGGGCTTAAACACCTCCAGAGAGGGGGCATCCATGATCTCTCTGGGCAACCTTCTTCTCATCTGATCATTCCTGCCTCTCCTGGACTCTTCTTCTGTTGTGCCATGTCTTTTTTGGAGACTAAAATTCATCATGGGTCTCAATAAAGCACTGGCATTTAACATGCCATACAGACNGTTGTGCCATGTCTTTTTTGGAGATTAAAATTCATCATGGGTCTCAATTTAACATGCCACACAGATGGCATTCTCATTTATATTCCAGCTTGTTTGACTTTTCTATGATGGATGACACTGCTGACATGGATGCTCATTGAACTGTCATCCATTCTTTAGAGCTGTTACCCACCAATGGTTTGGTACTTGGTGCAAAGAATCCCTTATTTGTTTTGAAGACACCATGTGAAAAAGGCTAGTAATCTGCTAATACCATTTTAAACTTTCTTCTTCACATGCATTCCTAGTCTCTTCCAAGAAAGCCCAAACGTCGAGTCCAGTGACTGCCCTGCAGTCATAGAACCATAGAATGGTTTGAGTTGAAAAGGACTTTAAAGATCATCTAGTTCCAACCCCCCTGCCATGGGCAGGGACACCTTTCACTAGACCAGGTTGCTCACTGCCTTATCAGCCCTGGCCTGAAACACCTCCAGAGAGGGGGCATCTCCAGAGAGGGGCCTCCACAGCCTCCATGGGCAACCTGTTCCAGTGGCTCAGAATGAAATGCTGTCTACAACTGGCACAAGGTTGACAGGACAGTCCTGTTTCCTTATGCCTGCTTTCCATGGGCTGTGAGTTCTCAGCAAAGAATGATGGTGCATTGCTGCTCCAAGAGATGGGGGTCAACTGCAAAGGCGAGTTCCCAGTCCCCCAAGATTTGTGATAGAGTTGTAACAGCAGCACCTACAATCCCTCTCCACTTCAGCAGTCTTAGAAGTGGACTAAGCTTTAAAAGATAATTCACCTCCTTAATTACAAATTATTATACTGTTTCAAAACCCCAGGAAAGAATAATCAGTATTGTAAAGAGTTGGAAACCTTAATGATTGTGGAAGAACTCCTTCATGGGACATTCAGTCCTGTGAATTGCTGAGAAATACACAGAGGAGGAGGTCTACACTGTTCACATCAATTCAATCAAAACTTTGCACATCATAAGCAATGTTGCACATGATGAGGAAAAAAATCTTGTAAAATTTTTTCTGATATTAGCAATCTGCTTATGAAAAGCATGAAAAGTATAAGCAAGTTTCTATTTCCTAGATTATTTTCAGATATCCTAGACGTATTTCAGTCTAAATTTTGTACTTTTTGAAACTTCAGCAAGATCAAGAGTAAATTTAGCTGATATTTCTTTGTATCTTAATGATACTGGGGCACTGTTCTTAAAGATTCCGTGTTTAGGTTGTTCTTTACTTCATCAAAACAGAGATCTGGTTTTCCTTTTTGATTAGAAGTTATTTCCTTAACTAGAACAATTTACAAAGTTCACCATGATGCTGGTATGTGCTCAAACATATCCCTAATTCAGTATTTTCCCCTACATCAGTGAGTGGTTTTAAAGACACAGCCTGTAATGCTGGAAAATTATAAAGCCAGAAGCAGGAGTCTGCTTCTCTGAACTGCAGCAATTGCTTGTATATGCTTGTACTTATTAAGACCAAATATGGGATTAATGATTATGTCTTACTTTTTATGTCAGTGTAGGTAGGAATCCCGGTCTAGTGGGAAGTGTCCCTGCCCATGGCAGGGGGGATGGAACTAGAGGATCTTTAAGGTCCCTTCCAACCCAAACCATTCTATGATTCTAAAACAGAAAAGAAATTAAATCCCAAACACTATACTATCTGCACAGAGCTTCTGGGACACACCAACAGGTCCAGGATAGTAAAAAGTCAGTGTGTGAGACAATTCACCCCCCTGTGCTGCAGTTACCATAAATTCTGTGACACCTCAGATGCCAAAAGCTTGCTTTATGCTCCAAAGGGGGAAGGAGTTGGCTACCTAGAGATCCTTTAAAAACCCATGGATGTCAGCAGGAGTTTTTCCATGACCTTACACATGGGTTCAAGGCAGATCTTTTTCCACAAGACGCTGACAATCGTGCGTCTCTGTGTGAGTGCATTTCAAGCCCACCGTCTGAGGCTGGCAATGCAGCACATGGCACTTAGATGGTTAACAGCCAGGCGCCTGCATTTAGTGCCGCTCCCCATAATCTCAGTCCTCTTCTCGCTCCTGCTGCTGCCATAAAGAGACTGCAGCTGTGTGACTCTCCGCAGCAACCATTGCAGGCAGCTCAGCTCATCCCCCTCCAGCCATAAATTACTCGGCAATCCGGCTTCTAATTTCTGTCAGCGACTTGCATCTTCTTAAGAAGGGATCCTCAGTCATTACCTGCCCAGGTTTAGTTACTTCTACGGCAGTGCTGCTCGTGGCAAAAGAATATGGCTGAAGCAGCAGGGCTGACAATGAGACTTCCCCAGAAGGCCAGAAAGCATTTTTTTTATTTAGCCCTCTGCTGGTAAACTGAGGGCTTTCCTACAAGGAATGGTTTTTTAAAAACGTGAGCATGCCGTCCAAATCTTTATCTCACTGCTACTAATAGTCACCACAGAGGGGCTGAACCCCACTCTGCTAAATGTTGTCTGTGGATCCCGACAAATGATGCTGGCAGCTGAAATTAAAATAACCAGAGCACTGCCTAAATCAACAGCCTGAGCTCCATGATGTCAGAAAGGCCTGCAATGCATAGATGAGAGCAGGTCTGTCTCCTTCCAAGACTATTCACCAAAATCTACTGCTTGTTGAATTTTTTTAAAATTTCTTTGTGCACAGAAAGTATTTGTTTTCACTGGCAAGAAGGAGGAAAGCTTTACATGCCTTCAGAGTCTAACCTTGCTGCAAGTCAGCTAACAAAAAGAATCTGTGTTTCAAGAACTACACCGGTGCAGTCTGCAACTGCCAAAAGGTCATGCTCAACCTCACTGCCACTGGGCTTGTGGGATGATGCTAACCCTTGCAAGAGCCAGAGGCAGGTGTAGTATCCCAGCATTCCTGAGAAGCATCCTCAGCCTCAGCATACACAAGCTCAGGACATGCTGATCTGCCACTTGAGAGAGGGCAAGTCTTGTTATCACATTTCATCCACATCCTACCTAAATAAAGAAAAATGGGATTGAACCCATGGCCCAACAGGTTTTGCTGGTGAAAACAGGAAAACAAATCCCTTGCTTGAACTTCATTTCCCCCATTAATAACCAAATACACAGGATTCCAGTGTTCAGTTCTGGAGCCTTCAACATAAAAAATACATTGAGCTATTGGAGTGGGTCCAGAGGAGGGCCACGAAGATAGTCATAGGGCTGGAGCAACTTCCCTATGAAGACAGGCTGAAGGAGTT
>VZTY01034367.1:68903-146875 GCA_013400935.1 Turnix velox | reverse complement strand
GGGAAAGGGTGGAAGGGAAAAAAAAAAAAAAAGAAAAAAAAAAAAACCAAGAGGCAATCAAAAAACCAAGACGGAACACACACCGCAGTCACCCGGGGGGAAGGGAGGGGAAAACTGGAGTAATTGCAAAGCCGTCCTAGATCCTCTGTAGCAGCTAGACACTTTGGGGGAACACAGCAGGCTGGCTCACAGTAGGATCATCTCAGAGAGTGTAGCGGTGCGGACCGAGCTGCCTGTCTCCCAGCCGCATTGCTAACTGCATTTCATCGCTGCTCCTGTGTGCCGCTGCTGTCACACGAGCCATGTATGCGCTCCCCGAGCAGCTGAGTGCAGGGAGAGCTCGCATGGCTATAATTTTTGGCGTTGACGTCTCAGCTCGTTTGCTCCTCCTATGGGGCGCTGGGTCATGACAAGAGCTCGACATAGCTGGCGTGCACAGGGATCCCAACCTGCGGGACCACAGCAGCAGGGGTGGAGGTGCCACTGCATGTCCTCGATGATGCTACGGGGTGGATGATGCTACTTGGGGCGGCGAGCAGGGACTGAGGCAGGCAGCAGCTGCAGCCCAAAGCAGTTGCGGATTTGGCGAAGGGAAAGGACAGGGATGGCTGGAGCTGGTAGGACAAGAGACTGAATGGCTGCTTGGGAGTGCAGAGAAAGCATGGGATACATGGCCAGGATGGATGAGGCACGGAACAGCCTGGTCTAGTGGGAGGTGTACCTGCCCATGGCAGAGAGGTTGGAACTAGATGATCTTTAAGGTCCCTTCCAACTCAAAGAATTCTAGCATTCCAGGGCATCTGCTGGCAGCTGGCACTGCAGTGCTGACAACAATCAACAAGGCAACTACTGCAGGGCAGCAGAGACAAGAAGGTGCAGGAGGGGAGGGAAAGGAAAGGTGTGTATCCACCCTGCACAAACATTACACATTAAAACACTGTAATAGCATCATGCACTCCTAAGTGACAATGCTGAATGTGAAAATAACCTGACTGAGGATCCCAAGTGTGTTATAAAAGGGGAAGGAGGTGAGGGAGGGAAGGAATGGGAGCCAGTGCTGGGAGGAGACTTGATTTATACGGTGTGCTCAATTTTATATACGACAGCATCACTTTTTTCTTTTACTTTCCCTCCCCCCTCTCCCTTCCCATTTCTGCATGATCTCTCATCTTCATTTTTTTCTCATAAACAGCAAAGAAGCATTCCACTCCCCACAAAGCTGTGAAGTCTCATGGGGTGAGCACAGGGCTGCCCCCCACAGAGGAATGCACCCAAGCCAGGACTTCTAGTGTGCTGTCTGGAGGGCTAGGCAGGGGCTGAGACTGGCAGCCACCACAGGGACCAGCAGAATCATAGGATAGTTTGTGTTGGAAGGGACCTCAAAGATCACCTCGTTCCATCTTGCAGGCATGGTCAGGGATACCTCCCACTAGACTAGGTTGCTTAAAGCCCTGTCCAGACTAGCCTGGAAGGCTTCCAGGGGTGCGGTATCCACAGCTTCTCTGAGTAACTTGTTCCAGTGTCTCACCACCTTCATAGCAAAGAATTGCAGAAGTGTGGAAGTGAGATTTGCAGCATGTAATTCTAGTTTAATAACCCCATGCTGACAAGACTTCATCATTTTGGAGGAATGTGGACTGGAGGTCACCCTGCTCTCCAAATGCCTACCCTTTCATGTGCCACCCAGCCAGGCATTTTTCCTCCCTGCCAGCAGCCCTATCTCCTCTGCCAGGTCTCCTCCACCTCCATCCCATTTCCAGCTCTGGGATTTGCTGTTTGCTCCACGATACTTTCCAAAGTGGCTGCTTTTAAAAGTGTTTCCATGTCTTAGTCCTGTTCCCCTTACTGGTGCCCAGCCTCCTTGTTTCAGGATGATATGTCAAAGCGGCTTCTTGCTTAGTGTTGACTCTGTGAAAGTGGTCCTTTGTTGTATAGAAAACTCAAAGAACATTATATAATTCTAGCAATCTTCGTGGCCAAAAATGCAAAGTTTTATTGCCCTGTCCCAAGTTTGGCAGCATGCATAATTTGGGGTGAGCTTACAGCTAAAGGAAGTGCAACAGTTCTATACTAAACTGGGATACACTTTCAGTCATCCAGCTTTAAGTAATTTGTTGGATGACATCTGTCCTTTAGCTTATTTGGTCCCATCCAGCTTGTTGTTTTTCCAGACCTCTCTTTTATTTTTTTTCTTGTTTTTCAGTTACCACATAAAGGTCTGTGTATTGCTGCTTCTATTACTACAGCTGCTTTTGAAATATCCCATCACATGGGATCCAGACATCTACACTCCCATGTGTGCTCTGAGAACATACATAGGCAACTCATGCTAAGACTGTGAGCTATGTAATTGAAATCCTGCAATGCCCTTCTCATGTTTTGCTCTTAAGCCTTGCTAAAGTAGAGGAATTCTGCTACAGGCTATATCCAGCAAAGTCAAGGGTATGTCCCCATGCTAACTGAAGAAGGGATGGGCAACCTGTGTGCATCATACCTCACCCAGGGTGAGGCTCTCCTCACTCTTCATCCTTCCACTGCCTCATTCAGCCAGTTTTGGCTGTAAAATACTGCATTTTTGTGCAACCTGGTCTATTGGGAATTGTCCCTGCCCATGGCAGGGGGGTTGGAAGTAGATGATCTTTTAGGTCCCATTCATATAATGCTCAGCAGTTCACCCTGACAGCTCTTTGCAATTGCACAGGAAGACAGAGGACACAAAATCAGTGGAGCATTTTCTTACTGGTCATTTAAAATGCAGACAAAAGAAGCCATGCAATAATAATTGGAATTAATTTCTCTCCATTCTCTTCCTTCTACAGCTTGAAGCCTGTCATGGCATGAGATGGGGATCCTTTATCCATGTGACAAGTCATAGAAGGCCACCAAATTGGTCAGACTCAATTTGCACCTGGTGAAACCATGTTGGTTGCCTCCAATCACCTCAGTATCATTCTCTGTGTGTTTTTGCAGCACCTTCAGGAGGATTTGCTTCATGATTTGAACAGGCACAGAAGTGAAATTGACTGGCCTCTAGTTTCCTGGATCTTCTTTTTTCCCTTTTTGAAAATGGGACTTATATTCCCCCTTTTTCAGTCAGTGGGAACTTCACCAGTCTGCCATGACCTTTCAGATATGATGGCCAGTGGTTTGACAACTTCAGCTGCAAGTACTCTAAAGACCCATGGGTGTATCTTCATCGGATCCCATAGAGTTGTGCACCTCCAAGTTCTTCAGGTCATCTCGAACCTGATCTTCACTCACAGTGGGTGGATCTTGTTTCTCCCAGTTTATGCCCTTAGTTTTTAAGACTTGGGTGCTGCAAGCAGAGGCCTTGCCCATGAAGACTGAGGTGAAGATGTTATTAAGTACCTCATCCTTCTTCAAATCCCCTATGACCAGCTTTCCAGTCCTTTTTTCAGAAAGGGCCTACATTTTCCATAGTCTTTCTCTTGTCACTTACGTACTTGTAAAAGTTCTTCTTATTCCCCTTAATGTCCCTGGCTAACTTTAATTCTGCCTTGGCTTTAGCTTTCCTAACCCGATCCTTGGCTATTCAACAACCTCTTTGTATTCCTCTCAATTAACCCTCTCTTGCTTCCACTCCTGATACACTCTCTTTTTTCATCAAATCAAGTCCAGAAACTCCTTGATAATCCACAGAGGCCTCCTGGCATTCTTGCTCCTCTTCTTCTTGGTACTCATTCTGTCTAAGAGAACAGACTTTGACCCAAAGACTGTGTAAAGAATGCACATGCTTGCATATGAAGGTCAAGATTAACACCTCAGCCATTGCAAATACATCAACATACTTTTGTCGTGACAAGTTAGTGGTTGTATCCTGGCAGCAGTTGTCAAGAAAACACAGCAGGTGGAAAACAAGCTTCATATTTGCATTTCAGGTTGTTTAACAGAAGATGCTTCTGGCTCTTAAAATTGCCATGTGCCAGCATGTTGCATTGTGCTGCACTAATGCAGCCCGGGCACCATCACTACTGTTAAGTATTTTTCCCTAGGGCATATTTGAATCATATTATTTTTTTCTAAGTTGAAATTCTGAGTTTCAATTTATTTGGATTTTATCTTCCTTAACAGAGTCTGGACTCAGCTGCCAGGAGGCAGAGGCCAGGAATGAAAAGTTTGTCTGAAAGTTAGATTCCTCAGCCCATCATCCATATTCACTTTTTTGGACTGTGTGAAACATGGTGTCTCACACAACACAGCCTTTAAAATTTTTGGCAGTGGCATCACCTGACATTTCCAGGAGAGCCTGCTCCATCTGCAGTTTTTATTGTGGCACTCAGTCTTGTCAGATGACTGTCTCCTGCTGCCCTTCTCTCTCCAGGCTGCTGAATCATAGTGCAGAGTGGCTTCAGCTGTTGTGGAACCTCACCACTGTGAGCTGCACCTTGAGAAACTCCCAGTGAGCTATCACCCTGGGACAGCTGCCCGTATCCCACCTAGGCATGTTTATCCTGTGAGCAGTGTCTGCATGATGTGAGCTGTGTGTCCAGACGGTTGCACACCCACCCTGAGTGGCTGGTGGTGAGGGTGTCTATTGATGCTCATGATGAAAGTGAGTGGCAATGGTGAAAGTGAGAACATACAAATACATACTTTCACCTCTCACTGCAGGGTGGCAGATGCTGTCACCAGTACACCTTCTTCATCCCTCATTGACCCTTCACCTTTCCACTGCAGGGTCACTGATGCTATCATCAGCACATATTCATCCTGCACTGTCCTCTCACTGAAGAGCTGCAGATGCTGTCACCAGTACACTTTCCTCATCCCCTACTGTCCTTTGTCCCCTACTGTCCCTTGTCCCCTACTGTCCTATGGACACAGACCCCAGGTAGTGCAGGCTGATGGGAGAACCATCCTGATAAATAGGAAAGCAAAGGCTGGGAAATAACCTCTCCATTTCCCACAACATTTCATAGAATCATACAACATGTTGAATTGGTAGGGATCTTTAAAGTTCATTGATCTTAAACGAGATCAGGTTGCTCAGAGCCTCATCAAGCCCAGCCTTGAGGAATATCTCCAGGAATGGGGCCTCCACCACCTCTCTGGGAAATCTGTACCATTGTCTCATCACCCTCATTTTAAACAGCTTCTTCCTGATGTCTAATCTAAACCTACACTGCTCTAGTTTAAAAACATGGTCCCTGTTTCATGCCTGAAAAATTGAGATATACCTGGAGCTGAACAGAAGTGCAGTGGCAGAGCTCAGCCTGTGCCCATTCTGTGAGTTCATAAGATCATTCTTTTTTCATTGAAAAAAAATCTAAATATCAAAATTGATCTAAAATACATTGTTTCCGCTTCTCCTTTTCTGTTTTTTCAGTTTTGCCAGTAGCTAGCAAGTCATGGAGCTGAAGCACATAGATCAGGAAAATGGCATTGTCTGACAAAAAAGCTAGAGTGCAGGGCTTTGTATTAAATTTTCCCAAGAGAGCAGCCTTATGAATAGGTAAGCCATCATTTATTTATAAGCACAGCCTATTAGGTTTTTCCATGTTCAGTTGGTTTTGTCCTGCAGCCATAGGGAGCTTGCATTAAGAAGTCCTCTGACTAGAGTCATCTCCACATGGTCATGCCATCACAGCTCAAGGTATCACCAGATCCTCTCAGATATTCAAGAACCTCTGTAGAGCAAAAGTCTCCTGGCTAAATCATATCTGGTGTCTACAAAGAGCTTCTTGTAAGTGATTCTACTGGTAGCAGGGACAAGAAGCAATGGCCCTCCTGAGACCTCTTGTTCTGCCAGCCCCACTTTTATGTTTAAACAGCCTTGTGTTAGCCTGAGATTTATTCAGCACCTTCAGTGCTTGGCCGTAATTAATGAAGCAAGCCACAGAGCACCTTCTGTCAGAGCCTGCAGGTCAGTAAATCAGAAGATCCTGCCTGTTTGCAGTGACTCCTTGAAGTAGGCAAGAGCATAAAGAAATGATGTGTGCATTTCTGCCATGTTGCTTCTTTCCTCTTTTTTGTTCAATTTTTGTTGAATTTCTTTTCCATCAACATAATGATGCCACTGAAATAGGTTGCTGCCCCTGCACATCTCTCTATAATTATTCATGAGCTGAGATTCATGTGTACACCTGGACATGTGTTATCCACACCACTACAAAGGTTCATGGATCCTGGCAAATTTTATGCTTACAGGGAAAAAATTTTTGCCCACTGGTCCCTTGGCTTGGCTATTCACATCTGCCAAGAGAGAGAGGGGGAAATGTACATTTTAAAACTCTAGATTTAAAAACTAGAGATCCATTCATGCAGATTCTGTCATGTCCCTCTCTTTTCTGTTCAAATAACCCAGATTGTAGTGGGAAAGATGCTTTTGTCAGCATTTATTTTTGTTCCTGTGCCTGCTGATCATCCTTCGCATATAGTATATAGCTTAGATGAAATTGTCCTAACAATTGCAAGAGGTTTGTGTTAGTACAGTGGATTTTGCTTCAGAAATGTGACAGTAAAGAAAAGAAAGAAGTTACCTGCAGCCCAGCTAGCAAAAGCTACAGAAGAGCTGAAAATTAGCTACTTCCCTAGAAGGAAACTGAGGCCAGAATCTGTATATTTTGGGTTTTATTGCTGTTCTGATAATTTGGTTCCATTCCCCCTGCATATGACAGAAAGACAGCTTTAAACCTCTGTATTAAATATCCTTTTTGCTCCAGACCCTCTAGTCGTTTCTCAGATCACTCCCCTGTCCTAGCAGTCTCCTCATAGGTGGACTGGAAGATTGCCACTAGATTTTCAATGCCAAGAAACTAACAAGAATCTCACCCCAGTCCACAAGGGCAGTTTTTGTAAATTATAAGCTTTCAGCTATGCTTAAATAACCAGGAAATTTACAACAGCATGCCTTGCTCCTCCACAGAGAGATGTCTACAGCTTGTCTACATCAAGGCCATAATTGAATGATGGGTTTTTTCATGTCAGTCCGCCTCAACTCCAACACATTACAGCAATGAAAGAGCTGGAATCTTGATTCTATCTCTTTGATAAAGAGGAGTTGAATCAATTAATTCAAATAAAGGGCCTGACAGCGAGGATGGTAGAGGAGGTTTGCTTAGCTTTTGAAGTTATAAGGAGATACTGTAATGTAAAAAATAAATTCCTTCATGATGTTGCCCAACGTTTCTCATAGAAAAGATAAACTATCTGCCTTTTTCTGTTTTCCCTTGATTTCTTTAGATGTCTGATTTATTTTGACCTTCTGATATCATGAGCATTCACCAAAGGCACAGAGATCGCTGTACTATCTGCCTGCATCAGATCTATTTAGGCAACATAATTTTCTCCACATTGCACTGTTCCCATCCTGTAGATATATACTTTTTAAAGAGTGATAAAATACTTCCAGTTGAGATTTGCCAGAAGACAAAGTGTTTGTTGATTCTAGTACTCAGAGAACCACACACTTTAGTTTTGTAACTGTTTCAGAATCCTTCTAGCCTGCAGAAACCTAGGTACATATGTCTATAGCAGATGTCAACGTAGTGTCTGGTGTGTGCTGGCAAAGAGGTGAAAAGCACCCTGATGTGTCTATTTTAAGCAACATCCTCAAAAGATCTTCTTGGTGTCAAAATTCTGTTCAGCAAACCCTTAGTCAGCTACACTGAATGTCTCTTTCTCCAAGGCAATGTGAAAGTCCCATTTCAGGATTATGGCATCATTCAGAAAACAGAGATCCTTTGAGAGAAGGGACTTTTACAGTTGTGCTTTGGTTTCTAACAGTTCAGATCTATCTAGAAATTTCAGATATCCTCCCTCTTGACTGCAAACACAGCAAGGTGTAGAAGCATGATAAAATTTCTATGATTCTGTTTTACTGTGAGGGTGGTGAGACACTGTAACAGGTTGCCCAAAGCGGCTGTGGATGCCCCTTTCCTGGAGGTATTTAAGGCCAGGCTTGATAAGGCATTGAGAAACTTGGTCTAGTGGAAGGTGTCCCTGCCCTTGGCAGAGGGATTGGAACTAGATGATCTTTAAGGTCCCTTCCAATCCAAACCATCCTATGCTTTGATTCTATTTGCAGCTTATTTCACATGGAGCTTGTAAGTGATGATTTCAAGCCCCAAGTATTCTACTTGAATAACAATCTTATCTATCTCCAAATCAGTAACACCACTTATAAAACAAACCCTAACCTGAACAACATCAGAAAAATTTTATTTACTAGATTAGGTCAATGCACAGGCATTCTGTAGGTGTGATCAGTAATCCAGCCTCGGTGACTTGCAAACCACTTCTCATTTCATGAAGACATTTCTTTGCCTGCTGTCTGCTTGTTCTCTTAATGTGAACTTCTCAGTACTCAGTACTGGGAATGCTTGTTGTGTGGCTTCTGAGGAAGGATGATGATTAGTTAAATTACATTTAGCATTGCAAGACTTGTAACTGCAAAAAAAAAAAGATATGATATTTAATGTTTAAGAAGAAGTACCATTAGAGACAGAATAATGATAATTTAATAAATTTAACTTAAAGATGAGATGTGCACTAATTGTAAAGAGACAGAAAGGCGAAAACCCACTCCCTGTTTATTTAAGGATTCTGGGGTTTTTAACTTAAAGTAACACATGTCCTGCAAAACAATCACCACACTGTTTTTGTAGAGTAAATGTGGGAATATAACTTTTCAAATTATGCCATTTTTTTTTTATTTTTGTCTAAAAATTATTTGAAATGCTGCTTATTAATTTCTTCAAAATGCTGCTACTTTGCCTAGGAACTCAGAGCTTGAAGGCAATCTCTGTATTTGATTTCACTTTCCAAAGACCCTGCTATTGAACTACAATGCACTCATCAGCTGAAGTTTCCAGCCCTCTACTGGTATGTAGCTAGTTCTGACTGTCAGTGGTATACTGTGACAATGAATTCCACATATTAGCTCAAAAAATTCTGCGTTTTAAATAAATGGCCTTTTGATTTGTTTTCTTGGTTTCACTGTACTTGTTTTCCAACCAGGCTGCCTATTTCATCCCATGATGAAAGTGTACCACCTGTGAAATTTTATAATAGGAATCATTCTTGCAATCAATGTAAGCACATTTTTCCCAAACACCACAGAAAAGCCACTTTGGCAGAAACAAAGTGTAGCTCATAATCTTCTGGAGTGAGACAGAGAGGAAGAAAGATGCAAGACAAAAGAAGCATTCTAAATACTTAGAAGAAAAACAAAGAATGTACTGAAAAAAAAAGCCAATAATATAAAGATGGCAAGAAAAACAGGGGTTGCCTTTAGACTAGAGATCTGCTGTGTACTGTGGAATTAAAATGATGTTTTAGGGGAAGCAGAGTAAGTATTTTAGTCTGTTGTTTTTGTGTAAAAGATTCCACAATAAGCATTATCTTGGCTTTTGTTTGCCTTGAGTTCAATTTCAGCAGATGAAACTGTCAAACGCAGCATTGCTGCAAGTAGGAATCTGCTCACATCAGAGAGGACTGAGAAGAAAAGAATTGGTTTGAAAGGCTTTAAAAGTTAGTTTAGTTTGATTGGAGACCAGAATATACAGCTTAAATTTTTATATAAATGTCTCCATCTGTATAAGGATGTGCAATCTAGGCAGTTGTTCCTCCTTTGCTGAAACACTTAGCCCACTGTATCCTGAACTCTGATCCATTGGTGCTCTGGTTATTAATACTTTAATGTTTAATTAAGCAGGAAAAATCAGTGTGATGACAATACTGGCTACGACAACATGGATGACATGGAATGCAATGTTTCATAGTGCCTTTTACCCCCAGAACAAGTTACAAGCCATTTTTTCTACTCAGAGTCCTTGAAAAGATGTCCTGTATGTGGTACCGCAACCCCGTTTGGTGTGTCTTGCCCAGTGCAGTCTGGATTTACTTAAATGCTGAGTCTGTGCGTCATGATGTGCTATAATTTTTAGGGCTTTTTATCATAGCATGGTTTGGTTTGGAAGAAACCTCAAAGATCCTCTGTCATGGTTGAACACTAGACCAGGTTGCTCAAGGCTCAATCCAGCCTGGCCTTGAACATCTCCAGGAATGGGAAATCTACAACTTCTCAGGGCAACCTGTTCCATTATCTCACCACTCTCACAGTGGTGAATTTCTTCCTAATATCTAATCTAAGCCTCCCCCCTTTCAGTATAGAACCATTCCTCTCTGTCCTATTTCTACACACCCAGGCAGAAAGTTCCACTTCACCTTTGTAGAGCCCCTTCAGGTACTCGAGGACTGCTACAGCCTTTTCTTCTCGAGGCTGAATAACCCCAACTGTCAGGCTGTCTTCACACGAGAGGTGCTCTATCCCTCAGATCATCATTGTGGCCCTCCTCCAGATCCACCCCAACAAGTGTATGGATGCAGAGAAGGCTGAGGGACATGAGTTTTACTTACAGTCTTCTGAGAAGGGACGGGGATGAAGGAGGTGCAAGATCAGTTCCTGCCTGTTTGGCCCCCCCACTGTGTGTCCCCCGCATAGAGTTCCTTCTCCCCACAGCTATGAACACTTGCAAAGCCCAGAATAGTCTCTACCAATAGCTGAGACACAATGGGAATGCTGCCAGGAACTATGAGAGAGGGTGAGAGTCCTCCTGTTTTTCCACAAACGACTGTTTCCCATGTCTTGCAATTCAGTCAGCATTCAGAAAGGGTATTTTAAGTCCAGGCAGAGTATATTCTGCTTCCAATGGTCTGCATTCCCCATTTCAATACTATAGTTAATCCCCTGATGTTTCAGAGTTGCTAAAATAAGGCATACTCACAATGAGAAAAGTGAAATGCAGAGCTGCTGCAGCTCCAGATCCTTGTGCTGCCTGAATGAACCAAAAGCAACTTTTAACTGACTACTCCCTCAGCTTGTCTGTCAGATCAGATATCTCCCCAAAAGCTGCAGACCCTATGCCTTGCTGCTGAAGAATGTGCATCAGTGTCAGACCACCCATCTTCCCCAGGCATCATAGCTGCAGCTAGAGCCAGTGCAGTACACAAAAATAACCCATTGCGTTCAAAGGAACTTCGATTTTGCAGCAAGGACACAGATACAGGCAAGGTTAAGCTTTTGCCCTCCTCACCCTCTACCCAAAGACCACATTTTTATGCTAGCTGTCAGGAGAGAGGCTAGAAGGGCAACAGGTCAAGGCAGGCAGGACAAATGCAGCTTCCTCGTCAGAGAAAACCATCGCTGCGATCTGTTCCCAACAGGCTGACACTTGAAGGGGTTGTCATGTGCTTGTGCTGGAGTTAAAAGGCCTTATAAGGCAAAGCCTGAACAAACTGTTAAGCAGTCTGAAGTGTTCCTCAGCTCTGAAAAACCTTCAGGGAATGCACACCATACCCCTGGCAAAGATTACAGCATATTTTGCAGCAAGCTCATGGAGTAACAAAGTAGATATTATATCTTTGAATTTCAGGCTCGGCAGGCTACTCTAAGCAAGAAAATTAAGATCAGGTCCCCTGCTTGGATTATTTTTGCTGCAGTGGGACAAACTAAGTGTCATTCATTAAATGTGTCTTTAAGATTTTGTGAAGTTGCACATTCATTTTTGTCTGGAAGGATGCTACCCACACAGAAAACTGAATTGGAGGCCTCTGTGAGCCAGGTAATCCAGAGCTATTTAAGTGGTGACAGACATCAACACCAATGACAAAAATCCTGCTACTCACATGGGATGACAAGGTGTGGGGATTTCCATCCCCTCCTCTTTTTTAACTTTGTGTTAGGAGGAGCTGTGGCTCATCAGCCTTGCACCCTCTTCATGAAACCACCAGAAAAACACTGCATGCTGAGATGCAGTATAAAAAGAGGGCAGCTAAAACCTTGCCCCTGCACCAGGTAATTTGGCCCTTACCAAAGACTTGGAGGGTAACACAAACAATGGCAAGAAGGAAGTGTGAATAAAATGGCTGCAGCATGGGGGCACTCAGAGAGGAGTAATTTTGCTGTGGCATGGGAATGGTCATGTTACCCTTGTGCATCAGAGGCTGGGGTGAAGGCTTAATAGCTTCCTCTGTGGGGCTTAGGATCACCTTTTTCTGTTGTAGTTAAAAGGCATTGGAAAGCAAAGCCTGAATACATTGGATGTGCTGCCTTTTCTTAAGCTTGCTGGTTACAGCTGACTGCCGCTCCTAGTAGTTTTTAGTTGCTTTTCCTCTCTTCTGTTGATGATGAAGCTCTTCAGTATACTTTGAGGTGCTTGCTGACTTACATAGTAGTGAACCATGCCAGAAGGACGTGGGCCATCTCTTCCCCCTAAAACCAGATCAAACTGTTGCCAGTCTAACAGCTGTGCCTGTGGCTGCCCACAGTCAGCTTCTCTGATGTTTTTCTCTGCCAGTTCTGCTATTTGCATTCTCTTACTGAGGCTTGTTTACTTTTCCAGCCCTTTCCTTGTTATTTTCTGACGTTTTAAAATAAATCTCTTCCAATTGCTTTTTCTGTTTATACTCAGATGCTTGTTCAGATTATGCAGGTTCTGACCTAAAACTTACATGGGCATCCACAGGGAAATCTCTTTTCCACAGTGAGTATTGTTGCTTGCATTGCCTTTATTGGTTGCAAGAGAAAGGTGTGAATGCCAGCACAGAAAGCTGTTCCATCAAATTGAGATTTATTTTATTCTTCTGGAAGAGAAGTGGTGGAATTGAGATTTATTTTCTTCCTCAGCCCAGAGAGGTGGTAGAGGCCCCACCCCTAGTGAAACTCTGGGCAAACTGTGTGCAAGATGTCCCTCCTCACTGCAGGGGGGTTTGATCCCTTCTAGCTCAACACATATGATTCTATAAAGGAAGCTGCATGGAGGTAGCCTTGCTCTAGTTGAGGAGGAACAGACAGAGCAGCTGTTGCACTCCTACTCCCTCTCTCTCTTCCTCCCCCCCCTCCCAGACAAGAAGTTTTTTAATACATCCCCAAGCAAGAGGAGTTTACAAGCACAGCTACCATTTGCAGCTAGAGGTAGGACTGGAAGTACTTTGGGCATGTCTGTAGTCCACATTTCTGTCCTAAGAAAATTCAGTATCCTATTTGGTAACAGTGAGACGTACGTTGTCCTGGATGCAAAACATGCATCTCTGCATCTTCAATGGATAATACCAACCATCTTCTTCTGAAGAGAGACTTATCCTACCTAGGTTTTGGTAGAGCACTGGCATTAGACACAGGACACTGGCACATTCATAAGTCAGTCTCCAAAACAGAATATGGAAACCAGAAACCAGATAAAGTGATGGATTGAATGAGAATGGTAGAAAAGTTAGCCTTCTGCAGATGGCAACTGACAGTGACTAAAGAGGACTACAAAGTGCCATTTCTCCTGTAATCATTACAGAAACTGAACATTGTCTCTTATGTTAAAACTATTCACCAAATTGGTTTTGACCAATATCTTAACCATTTGTGTGTGGCTGTCTAAAATTGGACAACTCATTGAACTGGCATGCACACCCATAAAGACAGAGACTTAAATGAATATTACAGAAAAAGCACATTTGAAATCCATCACCACAAGAGCATGCTCATTGAAGACATATGATATTGAGTAAATGCCTTCCCTCAACTCCTGCATAGCAGGAGCTGGTGACCAGAAAAAACAGAGCAAGGTCTAGTTATTTTAAAAGTCTGGTGGTAAAACCAAGCAAGTATAAAAAGAAATTACAGAGAAAAGCAAAGTAAGCAAATACCATACAGGGGAAAAAAAGCACCCAAATCAGAACCAAGTTTGTGGATATCAAATCAGAGCTGAACTAGAGGTCAGAGGAATAAAAGTACAGAAAGTCTCTAGTAGCCAAGGCAGATATTAAAGATGGGTCAAAACCTATTATTAAGGTTAGTTCAGGCCAGTGACTTGAAGTATAACCCAATTTGGTGTGTAACATACATGACTGTTTGCATCTAGCTAAGGGCATGCAAACCAGTCTCCTGAATCACTCCTTTTGTGGTGTAAAATAAACTCCAGTCTGGCATAAACTGCTGACACTGGAAACTTCTTTTTATCCTCCTCTATGTTTTATCCACAAACCCCATAATTTTTTTTTAATCTTCTGCATCATTATCTACAGTAGTAATGAGAAAAGAAGAACTCTAATGATTTCCAGAGCTTGTAGAAAGATGTGGCAGAAAGCCAAAGAAACATTTCCAGAAAACAGTGTATGGATGCCGGGGCTTGACTTTGCTTAATCCCTTAGTATTTACAAATGTAGAATGCCAAAGAGGCAAGATAAACAGTTCAGTGTTGTGCATTTGACTCAGAACAGATCTTTGATAATGTCATCTTTGGCTGATGTTGAAACTGTGTGTTCAGGAATGATCCAGAATCTCAAATACCACCACCTAACCTTTGTTTGCTTCAAAGCTAATGCATATGTTGCCAATTATGACCTTGTAATTTTTACTGCATAGTTTTGAACACAGATGATGTTCCCAAAAGATGCTATTTTCTCTGCAAAAATACCTGTTGAAGGCAAGAGGACTAGACTTTGCAGAATTTAGTGTTTTATATTTACACTATAAAGCAATGACGAAAACATATTTTACAATGCATGAAACCTCCACCAAATGAAGACTTGGATTTCAAAAAGGTAGAAAAAGGAGCCTTGGCCTCTGACCAGAAACTTTTTTTGTTAAACCTACTAAGGTCCTAGAAAAAATGAGATTTGTGTTAGTAGGTCTTCTGCCCTATGGATGAATAGATTCAATCCTTTGCCTTGTTCAGTAGGAGCTGTATTGGCTCAGTCTATGAAAATGAGTGGAACATTCATTTCTAAGGTTACCCTGGGTCAGAGACTGCTGATGGGCATGTATCTGGTAAGGGAAATTCTGACCTTTTTACTTGGGATTAAATTCTGTAGAGGTACAAACCCATTTTATTTTTCATTAAAAAACACCCAAACCTGTGAAAGTAGCCACCATCCTCTCTGGTTAGGATGAGATTAAAAGCAGAGGGACCTGACTATAAGCAAAATCTTAAATACTGAAAATACTGTTACTGAGCTGAATAACTACAATGCTATTAAGGAGAGAAGCTGCATGAAGGGATGAATTGCTGTTTGTCTGCTTTATGATTCATTCATCTGATTATGCCAATTGAAACAATTTGCTGCAGTGTCTTTTGTGCACAACCAGGAAAC
Source organism: Turnix velox (assembly GCA_013400935.1). NCBI lineage: Eukaryota > Metazoa > Chordata > Aves > Charadriiformes > Turnicidae > Turnix > Turnix velox. The sequence continues at coordinate 131,767 of VZTY01034367.1, read as the reverse complement.
AGAGGCCTTCAGAGCTCCAGCAGTTCCCTCATTTTCGTATGGCTTGGTACCACTGGAATCAACTTGCACACAATTAGACTTCAAAGTGTCCCACATCACACATTGAGGCACTTTTCTTAAGAAAAGAAGGCAAAGCCATACCAGATGAAATTTTACCAGTCCATGTAAGCCAGTCTGTGATGCTGGAAGACTTGTGGGTAACAGGCATGTGTGCTTTTGAGATCAAGAAAATCAGTAGGGCTGCACTGACTTAATGGGGGAAAAGATCCCCAAAGGGGTGAATGCCTGTGACTATGAACCTATGTGTGTGGCTGTTAGAAACCTGAAGGTCTGAACTTGCTCTTTCTCACTGTCTCATGGATCTGGAATCTATCCCTGAGCATGCGAGTAAGCCACTCATCAGGAAGCAGTACAGCAAACCCTAGGAACATGCAGTCTTGTGGCTGGCATTTTCTTTCATGACTAGATCTTTCCACATGTCCTTGTTCTTGCCGGATAAGAGAAGAAGATCTCTTTTAAGTGCTTCTTGGCTGGCACTGACCTCTCTCTCAATAGACAGATAAAAAGTGGAGAGATTGCCTCCTGTTTTTCCTCCTCCAGTCACTTATCTCCCCAGCTAAGCCAATTATAGTGCCTCAGAAGTGTCCCCATGAAGAAAGGGAAAGCAAACAGACAGACACCAATTGAGTTTCCAGCGGATGCCGTACAGAGGTTGGTTTTTTCCTTCAACAAAGGCATTACTCCCTTGTGCCACTGATGACTAACTGCAGACTAGGTCCCGCGAAACAGTAAAAGTAATGCAATGTTCCTAAGCTGTCATTATTTGTATTCCAGGAGCAGTATGACCATGGGTAAAGAACAAAATACAGTCAAAGGAAGTGGCTCCTCTGCAGAAAAGAAGAGCTTGTCCATTCTAGCTTAAATCCTTATAACTTGGGTAATAGCACAGAAGGCCTCTCAAGCTTAGGCTGTTAATTATCAATGCAATTCAGTAACCAGGGTGCAGTTTGCACAGATGTTCTGCCACTACCCAGGCAACATGAAGCTACTCTGCTGCAGTCCCACCTCCCAGCTGCAGCTTGGATAACACCTCAATGGAAGTGGGAATGAAGAGAACCAGCAGGGACCCAGCAGCCAACCAAGGGCAACATTCAAACACTTTGTCAGCCAGTTTAGTGTGAGTTTTAATGGCTGAAGCTTGTTGTCAGTGGAGGATCAATGTCCTGAAGTATTGTCTGGCCTATGCTACAACAAACCCTCATCAGTACTATTTTGTTAATACACTTGCATCAAGAAACCAGTACTGGTGAAATCTACTGCAGCTAAATTCTGTTATTTCTTTTGGTAAATTCTTTTGGTCAAAAGAATTTACACCAGTTTCATTGTAGAGGTGAAATTAGAATAACTGAAGAACACAAGGACTTTTGCTGGACCAATGAACTTTATCTGTTACCAATAGAGTACTCCTGGCAATGTTCATTTTCTGGTGCAAGACTATCCAACCATACTTCCTGTAAAGTTTATGCTGAAAGTTCATGATAGCTTCAACAATTGCATATACTAATTGATGGATGAAATCCTGAGCAGCCTAGTCTGAGGTGTCCCTGCCCATGGCAGAGGGGTTGGAACAAGATGATCTTTAAGGTCCCTTCCAACCCAAACCATTTGATGATTCTATGTCTGTCCAGCACTGTCATCCCCTGAATATTTTTTGGCAGGACATGAGGAAGGAATGTAAGAAGAAAGGGAAAAGGAAGGAAGTTACAGTTTTTTTCTCAGTCTCCAATGGATAAAACAAGAAGCCTCCATTTTCAAAATCTACTTTGGATTGGTAACTGATGGATTTCATCTGTTATTAAATCTGTGTAAATTATGTTTTGTAGGCAGACATTAAAAGCATGTGAAACCTGTGTAACTGTATGTATAGTCTGCAATTAAAGGTGTGGTGTGAAAAATGCATTGCTCTGCTGTCAGCCCATTGGTGTATAATTAATACCAAATGAGGGAAGAGGTTTTGCCCTATCTTTTTATTTGTCTGAACTGCAATCTGTGCAAGTGCCAAACCTTCAGTTGTTTTAGGAGCCCTATTGCTCAAAATCAGCATCTCATCTCATCTTCTCAAGCACCTCTCATTAAGAAGACATCCCTCTCAAGAAAAGCCAATGCTACAGCAAAACATTTTAATTGCAACAGGTGGCTGTCACAGGAATTTATTTTTCTCAGTGGGTCAGTCTCCTTCATAAAGCCAAAGGTAAAATATCTTTTTCAAACCAGTGAGAAGGCATTATTGAGGTGTTTCGGTATTTGGAGAAGTCATCTCATGTTCCTTCCTAGCCATAGTTTCAGAAATGTGTCAAACAAGAAGTGGAAATTTAAGAGTGTTCTAGTTTTATAAGTACAACTTCAGCTCAGCATTTGACTGTGAGGACTGATTAAAGATTATTTGGGATAATAAGAATGTCAATGTCTGCAGAAAAAGGAAACAAAAATTGGTTCAGTACCTAAAAACAGAATTAATGTTTTGGAGGGGAGGCTAGTGACTGTGACATCAGCAGTACATACCCAGCTCAAGGAAGGCACTTTTAGCAGTGTACAGTTTTTTCTTAACTCCACTAGACCAGCCCACTCAAAGAACCATACAGCCTAGCCTTGAACGCTTCCAGGAGTGGGGCATCTGAATTTCCTTCTCTGAAACATCTGTAACAATGACTGAGCCTATTTAATGTGAGAGTATTATAATTCTTGCTAAAAACTGAAGTCACTGCATCTGTCTAACTCAGGTCTCTCATAGAATCATAGAGTTGGAAGGGAAAATCAAAGGACATTTAGTCCAACCCCCCAGCAGTGAGCAGGGACATCCTGCACTAGATCAGGTTGTTCAGAACCTCAGCAAGCCTGGCCTTGAATGTCTCCAGGGATGGGGCCTCAACCATCTCTCTGGGAAATATGTTTCAATGGCCCAGCAGCTTCACAGTGAAGAACTTCTTCATAATGTCAGATCTAAACATGCCCTGCTCTTGTTCAAAACCATTGCCTCTCATCCTATCACTACATGTCTGTCAAACAGCCCCTCCCCAGCTATCCTGTAGGCTCTTTCAGGTACTATTTGGCCACTCTGAGGTCTCTCCAGAGCCTTCTCTTCTCTAGGCAGAACAGCCCCAAGTCTCTCAGCCTCAGATCAGCATGACTGTAGCATATCTGTATGTACACCTCATTCTAGATGTGACCATATGACTATCCAAGTGTCCTGGGAAAGGCCGATTGACTTTTCAAAGTACTTTGGAGTGTTTTTAATTCCTTTGTATTGCTCTCAAAGTTTCACACTTCTTTCTGTTAGTTCATTGTCATTCAGTGAGGAGTACAAGAATTGAAACATCATCACTGTTGCTAGCTGATAATGTGCTGGTGAGTAGCTGGAGAGTAGCAACTTGGCTTGCTTTTACTTGTCTCATTGGAGGTGATGAGGCATGAAGTCTTCATCTACACCTGTGAAAAACATCCCTCTGCTTCACTTTTAGGGACATTCATGTCCATTTACTTTGGACAATGATGTTTAACAATGCAGTTTGGACATCTGATAACTAGCATTCATGTTCTGTTTTTTCAGACTGACTCTGTTTGTTTGTTTGTTTGTTTACAGCTTTAGGAGTATGCTTTGATGGTAGAGGGAAATCAATCTCTGCTACAACATCTGGGTACATCATTATTCTGTTTCCAATCAAGATGCAGCAAATGTGCTTCTCTGCAAAGGATGTCTTACCCTGCCATCCACACTCCTTTTCCATGAGGTCACCTTCATGAAAACATCAAAAGAAAATTCAGTTACATAATTTCATGTTGGAACACAACAGCTCCTCAGAAAAGAATAGCTGACTGTAAGGTCTGGTGAGTCCAATCTTAGATACATGGAGTACTATTAGATGTCTCTGCAATTGTAAGAACGATGACCATGTTAGCCAAGTCCTTGTGCTACTGTCATAGTTTTTGATCTATATACAGTATAAAATCAGTGCTGTGTGATGCTTTTCAGTGCTTCTTCCTTGTGGTGTTCCCTGAAATATGTCATAACTTCAATAGCCTTCTATTAGTAACTACTGAGGAAGGTCTTAGGAAAACTTAGATACCATGATGCTTAAAAATGTAAGTTTATAAAAAATATTTTAAAATGTGAATTATTGGAGACACTTGCTGTTTTTTCCTGAATTCATGTGTTTCCTAACTGCTGAGAATACAGATAGTTATGTGATTTTTACACCTGTTTACCACATCACCAGTACACTGATACTGGAATTCTATGATTCTATGAATACTCAAATTGGGGCCATAATAAGGGGGTTTTTAGTCATACTGCTAAAATCTGTTTGCTTAATTTCTCTATCCCATCAGTCCTTCCAAAATAATTGTTAGTATAACACATGCTTTGGAACCAGGGAAGGAGGTGTGTTCTTTTGTCTTATTTCCTAGAACTGAATCTAGCATTCATCTTTCCCAAAGGAAACAGAACTATGTCATCGTCATCTTCTTCTTGAAGAAGTCTGTTATTCTGTATTAAAAATAAGAAAATGAAAGAGTCTTTTAGATGACACAGAACTGAAAAAAGGCTTTTGAAGCAGGCTTTAGGTATTTTGTGTATTGTCTTAGATTAGACACACTAAATCCACTGTCAGCCCCAAAGACCTTTTATTTCAGTATCCTAGCTTTTTTTCCAACAAATATGTTTATCTTCTTCCATGAAACAAATGCCTGCATTGTCAAAGAAAGAAAGTCCATTTTAACTGCAAATTACCCAATTTGCAAGAATATTTTGCATTCTTTGCATTTCAAACTCATATTGATGGAAAAAGTAATTATTCTGAATAGAATACAATTACCAAAAAGGTGGAATTAAGTTTCCTTGACCTATTTTTAGTAAAACAGAACTTGCTTCTCTCTGCATTTTTTCCAAAGCATGGTACCTAATAAAGAATTAAATATACATACAGTAGCTGCAGCATCAAAAGCAATATGACTGTTACTTTCCATCCTTTAGTTTCCACAGCTGTCTTTATGTTGGTGGAGAAAAAAAACACAGGTCATCTGGGCAAGCTTGCAAGTTATATAACTCCAAGGAAGTCATACAATGCAAGAGCAACTCTACTGTGTCAGACCAAAGAGCCTTTGCCTAGTGGGCCATAGCAGACCCTTGTAGAGGAGTGTATGCACTACAGGAGTAATCATAAATATGTTTTCTCCTTCAAGTGTTCTCCAAGTTTCTAGTCACTTGAGGCTCAGAGACTCCCAGAGCTGGACATAACTCTACCTGGAGCAGAGTTAATTCTGCCTCTGGCTTGTACACTCATCCTTTGAACCTCAGCACCCATGGCATCCTTGAACCAACAGTGCCTCTTCTAGTCATTCATAGATTTCTGCTGTGCTTCCCCCCAGGCTACCATGTCTTTCTAGGCTAGGAGATCTCAATCTGCACAGCCATCCCTGTCAAGAAAGGATGACTCCATCCTTGCCACCATCTTTCCCAGCCTTCTCTTACCTTCTTTGATTAGTGGTATTATTCCTCTAATTCTTGATCCCAGGTCATCTACGGATGTCTTTTTAAATAGTGCCATGGGATCTTTGTTTTTCCATTTGAGCAGCTACTGCAGAGTACTGAGTTTTCATACCACACTTCATCTAGTGAATTAATTCAGGCTCTGAGGAAGCAAAGCTTTAATTTTGCTTTTTGCATATCTAACATATCTAACAGGGGGTGAGTAATCCCATTACAGACAGGCATATGTCAAGCCTATGAGGGTCTGTATGGACAACAATTATCCTGCAGCCTGGCTGTTTGGTGCAGGTTTTACAGAGAAAGTGGAACTACACAGCTGGTTGTCTGGTTGTCACACAACATCCTCATTTTTTCCCCTTTCATAAGATCCACTTGAAATTTGGCTGCAGCATCCACACTGAGAATCCTGTGACAGTATGATGTTCCTCATGATGAGATGTAAGGACCATTAAAAACTGGTCAGTGTGAGATCCTGAAGAACAGTCACTATCATGAAGCCTGATGGCACTTCCATGTTCAAGAAAATCACATTCTGTGCTGTACAGAGGAAAATATTAATTTTATAATATCTTCCAGTCGGGTTTGACACTAGTACTGTCACAAATGGGCTTTTACTGAGAAAGACATTTCTGCATCACACCTCTTTAGGGTTATCTTGGTTTATTTGCAATAAACTGAAGCATTATTGACTGTATTTCTGTAGATTAACAGATCTGCTCCAGACTTGATCTTCATCAAAGCAAAACTTCATTTTTACAGCTTTTACTATCACTTTATGTAAGATCAGTAGAGAATCAGTGGCCTCATATGTTACCCCAAGTTGTTACCATTTTTAACTTTAGCCTTTTTGATTTTAGATATGCAGAAAATCCAAAAGTTCTGCAATCTCTGCTAACTGTGGTTCATCACATGATCCTGCTTGTGAGGTTACCTGGTGTTGCAGTTGCAGTCTGTTCTAGGAAAGCAACAGCCCCTTAGTCCCCTTCATATTTTTCTTGGCATCATTTCTTCACCTACATGTGGCATGATGCAGTGCACTGCTGACATTAACTTGCTTGCCCAAATACAGGTGACAAAAGGATGCATAAAATGTTTGGGGTACTAAAGTGGATGAAGATGCCACTGAACACACAGATGATATATTCATATTATCTGTTGGAGAGCTGGTCTACAGGAGGGCCACAATGATGATCGGAGGGCTGGAGCAACTCCATTGTGAGGACACGATGAAGGAGTTGGGGTTGTTCAGCCTAGAGAAGAGAATGCTCAGGGAGGACCTCATAGTAGCTTATCAATATCCAAAGGGGGCCTACAGAAAAGTTGGGGTAGGAATTTTTAATAGGGTACATGATGGCAGGACTAGGAGTAATGGGTGCAAACTGGAAGAGGAGAGATTTAGGCTGGATCTAAGAAAGAAATTCTTTACAGAGAGGGTGGTGAGACACTGGAAAAGGTTGCGCAGAGAGTTTGTGGATGCCTGGTGCACCGAGCAACCTGGTCTAGTGGGAAGTGTCCCTGCCCATGGCAGGGGGGTTGGAAGTAGATGTTCTACAAGGTTCCTTCCAACCCAAACTATTCTATGAGTCTATGATATAGAACAGAAACAGACATGCTTTTCTCCTTAAGAAAAAGTATGATTCAAGTCCATACTGGTGTTGTTTGACCACAAGAACTATACAGAACAGAGAATAACATCTCCACAGCATCTGATTCTGCAGTGTAAATTAATGAATATAATATGCAGCAAAAAATGTCTAACTGAACTGTAATTGTTCAGTAAAAGCCTTGGGCTCTGCTGCAAAGACGGGACAAATGAACAAGCAAACAAAGCTTAGGTTTTGAAATTCTGTTTGGTAGATTCTTATTCCAAAGGAAATGCCTCCTCTTTCAAGAGAGCTATTTTTGGAATAGGGAATAGCTGTGTTGTGGTGTCATGCATGGCTGGAGTAAGGCTATGGCAGAATTAATATTTTCGATTCAACATTTTCTTTGAATGCTTTGAAAATACACTGCTTTAGTCAAGACATTAAAAACAATTTTGTTCATGGCTGGTCTTAGTCTGTAGTCAGGAGCAGCACTCAGAGCTGCTGATCAAGGTATAAAAAGCTTTAATGATGTATAATTATCAGTGTGTGAAAAATCAGCTAACTTAACTGTGCTATATTGCATTGTAACTCCGTACTGAAATGTTCCATTAGCTACTGAATCCAGATGTTGTTTAGGTTTGCTGACTGTATTTAATCTCCATGTATTAGCCTTGTTGTGCCCTAGAAATTATTTTGTCTTTGGTTTGCATCTAGTACAAATTTACAGAGAGGGATGATGTGATTTGCACAGGACTCTTACTGTACTTTCTGCTCAGATTATGTAATTCTTAAAACACCTTTCTGGTATAAATGGTCTATACTTGTACTCACTGAGTCTGGGTTTGCCAGCTGAGCTTTGTGCCCTGATTGCAAACACAGACTGTCATGTAAGTGCATGAGAGGTGACAAAAAAACAAAGAAATGGAAAAAGGATCAAAACAATATCTGAACATATAGGACTGGTGAATGGAAGTGCCATGAACCTGCAATGATCTTCATGTCTTGCACTTTCAGTAGGAAAGGCTGAGCACTTTTTGTTCCTTTTGAATAGCACAGCAGCATTTACCACAGTTTTAAATCAACAGAGGAGAGGTAGCAATGGATGTCAGTGATGAGAAATCAGGGCCTTTCAGGCCACATCTACATTCTGTGTGCCCCCACGTGAAAAATACTGCATTACAGTCTGCTTGGCCAATTCTTGATAGAAAAAAAATCTAAACTTCTGCAAAGTAGATGTTTGTCAAGAAAAACTACAATAGAGGAGTTTCATCGTACCTCTGGCATCTGTGCAGATTAATAAATGTCATAGAATGGTTTGGGTTAGAAGGGACCTTAAAGATCATCTAGTTACAACCTCCTGCCATGGGCAGGTTGCTCAATGTCTCATCCAGCCAGTCCTTAAACACCTCCATGGAGGGGGCATCCACTACCTCTCTGGGCAACCTGTTCCAGCATCTCACCATGCTTACAGTAAAGGACTTATTTCATAGAAGCAGAAGATGATGAGGACATCATAGTAGCCTACCAGTACCTGAAGTGGCCTACAGGAAATCTGGGGAGGAGCTGTTTGTCAGAGGATACAGCAATAGGATGAGTGGCAGTGATTTTGAACTAGAGCAGGGCATGGTTAGAGTAGATATCAGGAAGAAGTTCTTCACCATGAGAGTGCTGAGCCATTGAAACAGATTGCCCAGAGAGGTGATGGAGGCCCCGTATCTGGAGACATTTAAGGCCAGGGTTGCTGAGGCTCTTTATCTAGTGCAGGATGTCCCAGCTGACCACAGGCAGTGGGGGCTAGATGGCCTTTGAATGTCCTTTCCAGCACTATCATTCTATGATTCTAAGACCCTCCTCAGCCAGGAACAAGATGACTCATGAATATTTTTGCTTCCTGATGTAACTCTGGGAAACTTACCTGGCTAGCATGTTCAGAAACATGCTGACCTTTGAAAAGGGACATTTTCTACCTGACTGAAACAGACAGGATTGTTTTAGACTGGAATTCAATTTATTCCTCTTTTCATTACTATGAGGATCCAGGAAGCTTTAAAATTATTATTTGAAGTTCAGAATGGTCATTACAACTGGGTAAGGTGAAGAACACTGTGAACTGGAAATCTGACTCAAGAATTTTTGCCTTGACCCCATTTAAAAGCCAGCTTGCTGCTGCTGTTGTAAGAAGGGAAAAGCCATTTTCTTTTTCTTTTGAAGCTATGTATTTGTTCAACTATTTCACAGCCTGTATAAAAATTTCAAGGAAAATAGGCCTCTGCATGGTAGGAGAAGGTTCTTTCAAGAACTGGTAAATGAGAGGTCTAACTATTGGAAGCCATGCAGGGATCTGTGAGAGCCAATGTATTCATAGCCCAGGAAAAAGGGTGAGCTGTGAGATGACGGCATTAAGATAGCAAGTAGAAGTGGAGTGTGAAAAGCTGCAGGAAGATCTGAGTGACTGGGTGAGAAACCCACCAACATGACATTCAGCGCAGCAAAATGAGACATAAAGTGTTCCACAAGGGGAAATACCTTCTAGGCTTTCCATGTAAAGTACTGGTTTCTTGAGTGAGTGATGCCTTCTTAGGAGAGGTCTTAGGGTTATGGCACATAGTACTGAAAAAAACATCAGCTTAGTGTGAAATATTGATCAAAAATAGGCAAGTCAAAAGCTAATAAGAAGCACAGACAAATAAATGTGCTGACAAATAAATGTGCTGACAAATAAATCACTGTTTTGCTCACCAAAATCCCAGAACAGACATAATGGAGGTGGGGCAGGGTAAGTCAAGAATATTGAAAGATAAAGAATTTTCTGCATAGGAAAATGCTGAGTAGCTGGGGACACCTTCAGCTGCAAAAGAGAGAAAGTAAGGGGACACTGTAGACATCTATCTCTAAAATAATGAACACCAGAGAGTGACTGATTGAGTTCATCCAGTTCTAGAACAAAAAGACATTGAATTCAGAAAGTGGAAAACAGGTAGAAAACAGTAGGAGATGATTATTCAGGCCATATATCCCTCTCCAAATAAGCTCCTACCTCTGTAAGCAAAAGCTGGGCCAGAGACCAAGGGGTTAATTTTCTTGTGTGCTTGTGGCTTCAGAAGTAATGGTGAAGGATGGAGAGGGAGATTTGTCTGCCTTGATGTAGCTACTTGTATTTGTCTTTTCAATGTAAACCAAAAAATTTTCTTTCTATTAATGTGGTTTGTTGGCTTTTTTAAAAAAATCTTTTTCTCTACCATAGTGTGTCTTGTGACTTCTTCAATGGTTCAAGAGCTTTCTGAAACAATCCAGTACAAAGCAGAGAAATAATCTGAAAAATTACAAGGTGTGTATTGCCTCTAACTTAACCACATCAGCATCTAAACTATTAATCCATATGTTTATACTGTATAGCTGAAATCCACCTCCAGTAAGGAGGTGGGAGGAAAAGAAATACAGGAGGAAAAGGTCGCTACAGAGAATTGAAGTCAGCATCTTGTGAAAACCAGCTTAAACAGTGTCTCCTCCTCTGAGAAAATGTAGGTTTTGAAAAAGGTCTAGATGGCAGGAAAGATGAGGAGGAATACTGAAAGTAAGCTTTACAGCAGTACCTTGAAACACCATCACCTCTGTGTACCTCAGGGTTGCTTTAACAGCAAGTTTGAAATCAGTTTAAGCCACTGCTGCTGCTGACACATGCTTCCCCATCTTTCCACCTATGGCAAACTTTTCCCTGTCAGCCTCCTTCACAGGTTTGTGTAAGTGAGCGGTAAGTCAGCTCAGGGAGGTAATTCACCAGAGAGCAAACTTGGAAAAGGAAAATAGCTGGTTTTATTCTATCAGTCCCAGCACATGCAAGAGACAGGGAATTCAGGGCAACGATCTGCCTAGGCAGCCATTTGTTTGTGACTTGGAACAGTGGATGCTGTCTGAGGTGGAGGGACTGTTTCCTTTGCAACTAATGTTATTTTTTAGTAGTTTGTAATGAAAAAAAAACCAAAAAAACCAAAACAAGCCGTAAAGCTAAGACTATTGTAGATTTAGTATCTCCAGTAGCACAGTCTGTATTGCTGTGCTTTGCCTAGCAGAAAGGGATTTAAAGGATCTCTTCTGTGCTTTGAAGCATGTTTTCTATTCATAACGACTTTCCTGACATGCAGTCTGGCAAGGTTGTCTTTTCTTTAATCCTACTATATATCTCCTCTACAATAGTGATGGAATTTCGGAAAACATCCCTGATAGGACTCCTTCCTTTTTAATTACTGGTTCTTTCTCTTCCTACATATAGATTTATGTATTATAAGACACTGCAAATCAGTCCTTAGCACTTATCACTGTCTTTACTGAGAAATAAATGTCTTACCTGCTCTGACCTCCAAAATACAAGCCATCTTGGGAAAGGTGACTTTTGATTGTAAATTGTAACCACATGTTGTATTAAAGAGCACGTCAAAACTGATTACTCTGCAATTCTCATTTGTGCTAGCATCTGGAATAATTTAAATTATAAATGAAAAACTGACCTTTGTGGTTAGCCAAATCAAAAGGCCTGAAAGACTTCATGCTTAAAAAGTCATTTGATTCCTAAACAGACCAGGAAGCCAGAGAAACCAAAATCTGACAGAATCCTTCAAAAGAGAGTAAGTAGTGCAAAAAAGTAAAAAAGTATGAAGAAATAAAAAGAGAAAATAGAAGTAAGAAAAAAACGGACAGAGAAAAGAGGAGATGGGTAAGGAAGTAAAAAGCGGAAAAGGAAAGAAATGGGAAAGGGAGATGGAAAGGGAAAAAGGAAATGGAAAGGGAAAATGACCAACCTATTTCCTGAAAAGTTAAGGCAAAAAATAAAAGCAGTGCATACATTCTGTCAGCACTAAATAATGACTTTCTCTGCTGGCTATTTCAATTATGTACTTTAACACATACCTCGTTTCCTATCAAAGGCTTACCTGAAAATTAAGCACATGCTTGTTGTCTTTGACAGGAATCAATGCAATTATTTGTGATGTTCAGTTATGGGCAAGAGCTGAAAGGCACCATAAATATAAAGGTCCTTGTAGAAAAAAACCCACTTGCTACCAGGAGTACATGTTCTGATGGCCTACGGGGACACAATTTCAAGTGTCTCAGCTCCCATCTGGTGTTGGGGTGTTTGAACAGTTGGGTGAAAGCTGAACAAGGTTTGGAAAGTTTCCTGTGGCTTTCCTCAGTTACATGAGTAAGAATTATTAAATACATGCAGTCAGCACTGTGTGTAGCAATTCTGCTGAAAAATGCAATATCCTTTCCCTTGATTTAGGCAGGGGATTAATTAAAAGCACATATGCATTTTCTCTCCTGCCAGGACCCAAGTTGAACTAACTAGGTTGGCACTAAATTTGACCGATAATTCTGAATTATCGGGGCATGTTGAGAGACAGGAGATTAGTCTTTCTTTGTCTCAATGTCTTGAGACAGGGGAAAGACCTTTAGCTTTTAAACAAAAGCAAAGTTTACCAGATCATGTGGGCACATGAGAGTAATATATCAGAGAATACAGGCTTTGCTACACGAGTGGGAACTGTAAATGTCATCTCACTATACTAAGGAAGCAGCCAGCCTAACCAAACCCATGTTACTTTATGATGTTAAGTGGAGGTTGGCTGTCATATGTGAATCCTGGATATTTATCCTGTGACTGTTCTCTTCAAATGTGTAGCAAAGCAGATCCTTGCTTTACTCTTAACTAACCACTCTCTGCAGTCTCAAACACTCGATGTGACAGGAAAGGACAAAGCTTAAATTTATAGGCAAAATTGCTGCATAATCACCTCTCAGCCTTCAGAAATGAACCATCTCATAGCTCACTATCAAATTAGTAATTCTTCTTCTGAAGAGGAAAAAAACCCTGAGTGGCTATAAAGGAGGGATATTACTATCCTATTTTGAAAGATACTCAAGTGTTCTGGAAATAAGTCACAAATTGATGTTCTCTGATGTAAGTACAAAATCACATAATCGTGCCTTTCTAAGCAGTGGATACAGAAGAAATGGTTTCAACCTTAAAGAAGAGGCAGCAAAGAATAAGTTTAATGAGTGCCATATAATTTATTATTTCTAGTTGTACCTCGGGAAAAAAATACGTCATTCCCATGGAAACATTCCCTAAACATCTTTTTTCTGATGTATATTTTAATTACATGTTTCATTTGTTTCCTAAGGGAGCTTGTGGAAAATTGCTACTATGGAAAGGGAAGTGATTCTAGAAAAAAATTAAGAAACATGAATTATGGTCCTGGCTCTGCTACAGCTTTCCAGATAACCCTAAGCTATATTTTTAACAATTGTGCAACCTCATTTAAAGACACAAGTATATCTTATACAATCCATGCTTGTCTCACTCAGCAGCAAGCTGCTTGGAGTGGTGTAGGTTCTATGGCAATGGGTATCTGATTTTAGCTATTACCAGATTGAGTCAATGAATAGCATCCAAAATAGAAATGGAAGCATAGAATCATAGAATAGTTTGGGTTAGAAAGAACCTTAAAGATCATATAGTTCCAACCAGCCTGCCATGGGCAGGGAGAGACACCTTCCATTAGACCAGGCTACTCAGTGCCTTATCCAGCCTGGCCTTAAACACATCCAGGGAGGTGGCATCCACAGCCTCTCTTCCAGTGTTTCACTACCTTCACCATAAAGTATTTCTTTCTTATATTCACACTGAATCTACCCCCTTCCCATTTACATCTGTTATTCCTAGTCCTGCCGTCACATATCCTATTAAAAAGTCCTACCCCAGCCTTTCTTTAGCCCCCCTTCAGGGATTGGTAAGCTGCTATGATGTCCCATCTGAGCCTTCTCTTCTCCAGGCTGAACAGAACTCCTTCAGCCTGTCCTGATAATGTAGTTGCTCTAGCCCTCTGATCATCTTTGTGGCCCTCCTCTGGACTCACTCCAACAGAACAATGTCCTTCTTATGTTGAGGGCTCCAGAACTGGACACATAAGAGAGGATACAAAAACAGTGTCAATGGCAATGCAGGGAAATAGAAGGTTGGGTTTTACAGGCTTAGTGGGTGGATGAGAAGGTAAGCTGAACTGAAATAAGAGTGAAATAAGGCTGTTCAAATGCATCTTGGACACACTACACCAGACATCCAAAACAAAAAGAGCACATCTTTGTTTTTTTCCCGTTTTTTATTTTCATTTGCTGCTTTGGCAAATGACCCCAAACTCATATTGACAGACACAAGCAGGGTGAAAAAAAATAAATGTAAAAGCAAGCAGCGCCTCATAAATTTGAAGACTGCTAAGCCTGGGAAGTTGCAAGAACAGCACATGCCAGTATATCTCCCAGTCTCCAGCTATTGTAGGCTTAAACACAAAATCACTGACATTTTCACAGGGAGTAATGCTAATCTGCAAAATTTGCCTGGAAATCACTCAGGGGTAACATTCATTTTATTACTTTATAATCAAATTCCTTCCTGAGGCTAAATTGAGTGTAATTTTTCTTTTATCACTATCCCTTCCCTCCCCCTGCCCATACACATGATTACTGCTATGAAAACTCAGAGAGAGAAAAAAAACCCCAACAAAACAGCTTCTGAGCTAGTGGCTATAGCCACGTCCAGAAAGCTTTGTTCCCAGAAAATGCTTCTCTGGGTTAAATCATCTCAAGACCTCTTTCTGTCACTTTCATCTGTTTTTCCATCCTGGTGTGTTTTGTTGGGGTTCCCACATGAATGTTGTGATAGTGGGCTCAAATAGAATCACAGAGTCTGAAGGCACTTTCAAAGGCCATCTAATCCCACCCCCTGCAGTGAGCAGGGACATCCTGCACTAGATCACTTGATCTGCTGCCCATGCATGGCTCTTCTGATGCAGCTCAGGATATGGTTGGCCTTCTGGGCTGTGAGTTCACACTGTTGGCTCATGTCCAGCTTTTCAGCCTCCAGTACCCCCACATCCTCTTCTACAGGGCTTCTCTCTATCATATCACTATCATATCATGTACTGCTGCCCTTCTCAAGTCCAGTTTTCACCTGATCCGTAGATGATTATGTCCTGTGATGACACCTCACAGCAGAAGTGCCTCCTCATTCCAAAAGCCTCACTAATAATAAACGCTAATCTGATATTATAAAATCTATAAAATATCTATAACATATATAGTCTGACACTACATATCTGTTGATGCTATAGATAAAATAATAATCATATAGAATCATAGAATAGTTTGGGTTTGCAGGGAACTTAAAGATCATCTAGTTCCAACCCCACTGTCATCAGCAGGGACACCTCCCACTGAGGTCTCCCAACCTGAGACCAGGTTGCTCAATGTCTCATCCAGCCTGGCCTTAAACACCTCCAAGGGAGGGGGTATCCACAACCTCTCTGGGCAGCCAGTTCCAGTGTTTCACCACCCTCACAGCAGAGAATTTCTTTCTTATATCTGGCCTGAATCTCCCTTCTTCCAATATATATAAGAAGATATTAAAAATGTTTTGAAAAATTCCCCAGCCTTTACTATACATGGCTTTTCAAGTGTATCTAAGCACTTAAATCCTTCCCTCTGGCTTGAACAAAAGATTTCCGCTTCTATATGCCACCTCCTTATAAATGAGAAGAACAAAAATAAACAGGGCATAGCTTCCATTTGCTGCAGAGAAGAGTGTGAAAAGGAAGAGGTGAAAGACTCCTCCTGCTTTCTGCTACTAAATGCCAGAGAACTGTTTTCTCTTTTCCTTCTCCCTCCTTCCCTCCCAAATCACTCTTTCCTGCCTCCCAGGTCCTGGCTTCTGGATAGGAAGAGATTTCTCCCTCCTCTGCACAAAAGGGAACAGTCAAGAGAAAGAGGAGTAGCATAAGATTGTACCATGGTCTTATGAGGATAAAGACTTCTTAAGTGATTTCTTGACACATCTTCCTCATGCATTTAGGATTCAGCTGTCAGAATCAGCTACGAAATACCTCCTTCCTACTTCAATTCCACCAAGACCCCAGTCTGTTTTTCCCATCCTGTGCTTCAAATTAGGACACGGTACAATCCACGTACTCAAAAAAAAAAAAATCATCTACTGTTGCAAGGGTATTTGCAAGATGTTCCTCCAGCCTTTTTATCTTCCTGGTCATTTTCCAGGAGGATAATTTCTGGTTATACAGGGTTTGGCAAGTACTTCACGGCTTGCATTTTGGGAGGCAGGTGGCTGTTGGATGTTCTGGAAAGGGATCTTTGAATTGGAGAGATCTTAGAGGATGCTCTGCCTTTGAGTTGGCTACGTGGGGCTGCAGGTAGTGCTTGGACATTGAGGTTGTTTTTGGAAGTGTCACAATCGGTGCACTATTTGAGTGTATGAATGGATTATGTCAGTGCCATTTTTCAAGCCTCACTTTGTCTGCTTCTTTGCTGTGCAGGTGGGTGAGGTGTTGGACATGACATACAGGACAATTCCCTAGGCTTGGTGTGGCCCCCTTGCCATACCACAAGGCTCACATGTGTTCAAATTGTGGGGGTCCTTCATGGAGGACAGCAAGAAAAATGTCCAATATAACTATGAAGCATTTAATCTTAAATGGCATGAGCACAGTAGAATGTTTAATTTTTAACCTAAACTTTATAGTGGCCTATCTTGTTTCCCATCTTGTTACTTTTATATCTGGAGAACTACATTTTCCCATGCAATTTCTGCTTTGTTTCTCTTCTCTCTCCCCTGTTCTTTATCTATTGTGCAATCCTCCTACATCCTCACTAACTATGCATTTGTACAGAGCAAAGTTAGGGGAAAATTCATGGACTTAATTTAATATTTGCTTCATTCTCTGGATATTCTCTGGATATTGTCATTATAGCACTTTCATAAATAAATAATGCAACAGCAATCATTCTTTCACTGTAAATTAGCTACTCCTGTATAGACAAGGATCTCAAGAAACAAACAGAGGTGCTGCTGTGACTGCATCTGTTTTGTTACAGAAAATTTTCAGTGTCCAGTCAGAAATACCTCTTTCAAAAGGGAAAAAGAAAACCCTTCATCCCTATGCAGTAGAATATAAGCATCCTGAATAAGAAAGAATCTCTTTACTGTGAGGGTGGTGAGACACTGCAACTGGTTGCCCAGAGAGTTTTTGGATGCTCCCTCCCCTGGAGGTGTTTAAGGCCAAGCAGGATGAGGCATTGAGCAACCTGGTCTAGTGGGAGGTGTCCTTCCTGGTGACAGTGGGGTTGGAACTAGATGGTCTTTAAGGCCTCTTCCAACCCAAACTATTCTATGAAGTTTAAAACTGCCTTCGGTAGTCAATGAATTCACAAGGCTTAGGACACTCTTCAGATGACACACACCCCTAGATAATCATGACCAGACCGATCTCTCAGTGAGATCTTCCTTTTCTTTTTCACAGGACCCATTGGTGCGCCCATCTGGGAACCATTAAACAATATATATGGCTCAGTCAATGCTGTTGGCTGTTTGCAGGTATATCCATTTGCTGAAGTCTGATGACTTCCATACACATGCAGTGTAATATGGGGACATGAGTCCCATTACTCATGAGAAGCCTTGTAGTCCTCTCAAAAAGTGAATGGGGAAACCTAAACGATGGCAAAGAGCTGGTTAGAGAAGGCACTGGTGAGTCTGAGCATCCCCACAGAGGGACTGGACTGACTGCTTTTGGAGATGGGGAGAAGAACATTAGACATGCAAAGAAAAGCAATCCTCTACAGGGAGTGGGTCAAGTGTGGGAATGAACAGGGGGACAAAGCTGAAGATGAAGTGACTTCCCAAACCAGTGCAAAAAAGCAAGAAACTTGATGAGTCTTTTTCTTTCTGTGGTTGCTTCTCTATGCAGCTTATCAAGACCAAAACCCTCACATCCACACACAAAAGCTCTTTTTCTAAATTGGGCTTTTGTTTTTCTGACAGATTTTCATTTGCTGGCCAAGGCTGGAAGACATAATGTAGTGCTTTTCATCTTCCCTCTCGTAATTTTTTGCATGTCAATGCACCAGAAGCAGCCCAACAACAGACAAAACCCCAACCATGTTTTTTAATTAGATAAGCAACTCAAAATATGTTTATAAAAAATTGTGGAAAGAAAATAACTTCTCCCATTTGTTGACTAATGCTTGTGCAGACTTTGCTTGTGTAACTGCAAAAGCTGACAAGAGCACCTCACTGTGGCCAAATGCTATGGCGATTAAAGAGTCAAGTAAATTTTTATGAGAATGTCGAGCTACAGGGCAGTCACATACAGTAACATTACCTCAGCTATGAAGAACCTGGGATATTCTGTTATACCACACTGATTGCCTGTCTTGATAAGGCAAGGGTTATTGCTGTCTTGCTACATACAAATTAGAACTTTGGTGAAAGAGGAATTCTTATTAAAGCAGAATAAATGTACTGACTGAAAGGCAAACATCCCTGATATTTTTCTCCTTCTGCAGTCCTGGAATTCAGCAGTGAAGCTGGGGATACTTTATGAAGGTTAAACAAAAATATTTGGAGCAAAGTCTGCTTTTTATAAACTCTGTCTCTGTCTAACCTTTCACTCTCAATAACTTGAAGAAAAATATACAGTACTGAATGTCTGGCGGCAGCTCCCAGCCACTGTGAGACAGTTATGCCGCTGCTAAATCATGTTAGCTGGAAGTTTGCAACAGTGAGATATTCTTGAATGTTTCTCTTCTGTTCCTACACAGCAGTGTTAGGTGTGAGAACTTTGCTTAAAACTCTCTGTGCAAATCAGTCCTCATTATTTATCATGACTGTCTGCTTTACAGTGATGCTTTGAAAAAAGCTGTTGATGGACCGTCTTTCTGAGCTTACCATTCTCTCTTAATATGAACTCATCTGAAACCATTCCAAAGACCTCTCTGGGTTGCTTGCCAGATAAAGCCTCAGCCTGTCTTTGTCCTCCATTCCATTTTTGTTTTGTTAAATTTAGCTCTGTTTCTTGATGAGGTGTGAGTGACTGAACAAGCTTATCCTGGATGATGTGCACTCACAAACACGTGCTTTCTGCAAGTTAAAGCCAGCTACTGGGTGACTATCATCCCCTTAGTAGACAAAAAACCTAACCCAACAATTAAATGAGCTGAAAACAAATCTAAAGGTAATACATGCAAAGAAATCTTTCAGTGAGGCTGGATATGGTGATGGACAACTACTCTTTCTTTTGTGGTTGTTGTTGTTTTATTTTTTTTTTCCCTAAGATGCTTAAACACTGTTAAGTAAATTGTTTCCAACGAATAACTTGAAGATAGATAGGTAAAAATTGCTCAAGTTAGAAAATCAGTACTCCAGTTCTACCATGGACCAGAAAAGCACTTAAGGTGGTGCTCAATTTTAAGCTGTTTCTGAACCAGTGCATGGATAATGGTTTTCTTTTAGCTTCAGGGAGGACAGCTGTGTTTATTTCTTTTTCTCCTTAATATAGAGCAAAAGTGCCTGCAGCACTAGGTTGGATGTCTTTGTTAAACTCTTATATAAATCTAAATAAGTAAAAATTGTTTTCACCAAAGCCTTTTTCTCCTTTAATTTAATCACTTGGTGAGCTTTTCTTTCTTGCTCTCCTTTGCTCCATGTGTGCTGTGATCAAACCTACACTTCTTAACCACTCAATAAAGGAAAAATGCTTACTTAGATGAAGACTCCATTAAGATTTATAATGCCTGTAAACTATTAATTTCCTAGATTTTTCAGTGCTTGCTTTTGGTAGAAGCTGGCACTCTACAGTGATACAAAAGAAATGTCTCTGGCTCCGTCTGCACCCAGAAACATGATGTGAAAAGTCAGTGAAGCCTGCTCAGCTACCAGGACCTTGGACACCTCAAACTAGTATTTCTTATGTTTCAAAGACCAATGGATCTGTCTTCAAAGGAAAACTCTTTCTGAAGGCTTGTCTCTCACCTCTTCCTCATCAAAGTCCAGAAAATGCTCCTCTACAGCCTAGGATTGTGCTGTGAAACTGAGCCATCTGGGTCACATCCCATTCATGATAAGACTCAATGGTCTTAAGGGTATTTTCCAATCTATAATTCTATGACTGGAGCTGTTAGCATCCCCAGCCATTCTCATCTGTTACTTAGCGCTTTAGATTCACATTTCTCACTCAGTTTTAAATTTTTAGAAGTTCAGGTAGTCATTAAAGAAATATCTTACTTGCTTGTTTGTATTTTCTTCAAACACATCCTTTGTGACTAGCAGAATTTCTATGTGTGCATGTTTAAGAGCAATTGAAGTAAATAAAAATAACTAAACTGTCATAATGATAAGAAGAAACTTGTTACCAGTTTAGTTTCCACTGGACAAAAGTAAAAAGAGCTAGATCCAGTTCTGAGACAAGACAAGGGTATTTAGATGTTATTCAACATCAGTGGATCATTAGATTACATGCATACTGGAAAAAACACAATGTACCAAAGAATGCTTCATGTCCTTATGGTGAAGAAATTGCTGTTGTCCAAATTTGCCATCGAGTGACCCTAACCTCAGTAGTTAGTCTCGACAGCGCTGCAAGTGGCCAGTTTATTCCAGTTGAAGAACTTGCTCTGAAAGCACCATTTATTCGCCTATTTTTTAAGAGAGGGTTCACTGGTATCTGTGAGGATGAAGAAGATATGTACCAAAAAGAGAAATAAGCTGGGTTCTATTCTTAAGGAAATTCTCTTCAGCATCTTCCACACCTCTGTGCATGCAGAAAAGTCATGGGAGGAGATGGTGTAGCTCCCACTCTTAATTTTAGCCATTTAACTGTATTTCCAGTTCTTAAGGAAGATACCCTGGATACCTTGATGCCAGCCACA
Organism: Turnix velox; assembly: GCA_013400935.1. Classification (NCBI taxonomy): domain Eukaryota; kingdom Metazoa; phylum Chordata; class Aves; order Charadriiformes; family Turnicidae; genus Turnix; species Turnix velox. The sequence goes on along the minus strand of VZTY01034367.1, from coordinate 110,869 downwards.
GAAATAAATTATTACCAGCAATGCCAGTAAAGGCAGAACAGTTTCAAGCAGGAAGCTCTTAGTGCAAAGTTGTTAGTGGATCCCCCCTGACAATAATGGCAACCTTCGTAATCCAAGCAAAATGAAGCAGTGGCAGATCAAAGCCCTGCTTCTGTCTCCACGCCCTGAGCTCACCATCCAGACGCAAAGCTACTCTCAAATAAAAGCCAGATGTGGCGCTGACTCCATTTCCTGATTAACTGAGATGTCACTTTGGAAGCCAACTGCCCTGCTTCTGGTTCTGAAATGTAGGCATTGAATCAGCAGCCTTGCTAAGTAGGACACCAAGGCAAATAAACTAAAAGGCACAGAGCTGGTGTTGCTAGTGATGAGGAGGACAGGTTATCTCTCAGAAGGAGGCACTCGCTCAAGTACTGGGTAAAATTACTGCAGGGAAACCAGTTGGAATCCTGTGCTGGATTATGTCATCCCCTTTTAATGCAGGCAGTCTGCAGAGCAGACACCAGCAATGCTTCTCATGGCTAAAAACACTAAACACTGACAGGGTCTCATAATAAAATACATTTCTCCTGGTTGGAGGGGAGCTGGTCAAAGGCAGCCTTGATTTTGAACCTGGAAAGACTCATTAGCTTCTACTTTCTGCCAAGAACTAAAAACATTTTTTAAAAAGTGCATCAGACTTGGAAAAATAAAACAAAAAACTTGCCTATAGAAAGATTTAGTGGTTTTTTTAAGGTTTCATTTTAAACATATGCTTTTGAAAATCAAGTTTTGTTTAAATTTGCAACATTTCAATTTTCTTAAGAATTGTTTTGTTTGTAATCCTTGCCCAGAGAGACTGAGTTCTTTTTTTTTTTTTTTCAAAGTTTGAATTTTCCAGCAAAAATCCTCACTTTAAAATATGGAAATCTTGTCTTGATGTTCTCAAAAGTACCTGCACAATTTAGTGCCATGAAAGCCCTGTGTCTTCTGAAGAAAACACCTGAACAAACTGTGATAAAATGTGTTTAAATCATTTTTGTCAGCTAATCTTCTGCTTCCCCATCTCTGCTTTACACAGGCAAAACTCCCACAGTCTGTGTACAGCCAGTTGGTTTAAGCTGTGGAAAAGATGTGTTGCCAGGTCAAAGGCTTGATTTGAACACAATCTTTCTACCACACGTCCCTTGCTTTGGCTTGGTGAGACTTCAGCCCAAGACAACCACTTATATTTTTTTCCAAGAAACAGCTGCTATCAAAAATCTGAAACCCTGGATTTGCAGACAGTTTCCAAAGCATGCAAATACTCTTTTAGATGTGTAGCATCAGGTGTGGGCAGCAGTTTCAATTTACTAACCCATTTTGTCTTGAAGAGAATTATTGCATGAAAATAGTTCTATGAGCGCTGAGAGCTGGCCCTTGAATTTCAGCATTAATTTGTTAGCTTAAAATAGACTCTAAGTCGTCCTTGTCTGAGAAAATATACTTTTCATAGTTTGTTTACTCCCTGCCTGTAGCTCTCCTTTATCAGATCTTACTGTAAAGTATTAATTTAGATTTCTAGCTTCATGCTCCCTTCTCTAGAAACTGACTGGAATGCTCAAAAAACACATCACTGGGGCTGTAGAAGAGACTTCAGGAGGAGTGGCCACTGTATCCTCCAGTTTTGGGATTAGAAGGAACAAAAATGTCAGTTGTTCTGCCAAAAAAATGCCAGTTTAAAAATATTCTTTCTTTTCAGCTTGTAGGCACCATGCATGAAAGTCATCCTATGATTACTTATTTTCAGGTTTTGCTCCCTTTAGTTATGTGAGTTTGATTACTGCAGCAGTAATGACTTTTAATTCTTTAAGACCAAAATTCTTTAAAAGGCCTGTGCCAAACTCAGCTCTAAGCTACAATGGTTAAATGCTACAGTAAGAGAAATCACATGCCATTGGTTTTCATTGTACTGATAGCTACTCACAAAAGCAGAATTTGCCTACTGTATCTTAAAGAAAGGCAACTGATAAAAAGCATGAAATAAAAACATTGTGTCCTTTCCTGAAGGGGAGAGCAGCACAACAGGAGAAAGTACTGTACCCCCTAACACCTTTTTCTATCCTCTCCTTTTCTAAAGAAGTTTCCTTTCTTTATTTCACTGTGTCATTGTGCTCCCTGCCCCATGTGGTTCCTCACAGGGGACGTCTGACAGCTCATGGGAGAATGTGGCTTCTCCAGAGGTCCCAACCAGAAACTTAAATCTTGAAGTCTGTAGCTTTCCCAGTGGCACCAAATGACAAATCCTCCCTATAGTTTCGTGGACACTTCATGGTGTGAAGGAGAAGTAAACTCCCTCAAGCTTTAGATCAGTGACTTCAGGACCTACCTGCCGAAGAACTCACAGCACTGGCTAGAGATCAAAGGGTGGAATGTAAAATGGGGATAGGTATTCTAACTTAGAAGGACATTTCCTCACTTCCAAATCAAGAGCAATGAGATTAAAATATAAATCTCAAAACAAAATCTGCAAATTAGGAAGGTTATCTATAACCAATGTCTTTGCACATACACTTTTACAAAGTTAGTGAACAATGCCAGAATACAAGAGTCACGTAGTGATGCAGTTTCTCATTTAGAATTACTTTAGAATATTGGACATCTGATACTGATAATGATAAAGATAAAAACTTTTGCTGTGCTTCCATGTAATATGCCAGGGTTGTAACATGTATGTTCAAATTAGAAGTAGAAGCATTTAAGTTACCCTTCGAAACTTCTGAAGTAGTAGAGAATTGCAGTGTATTGCAGTTGCTGCACTAATTACAAGTGTGTGTGTTTTTTACTGTCTTTTGCTTCACTGATTACAAAAATGTGCATTTTAATTGCTGGAATGACAACTGGATTAATGAAGTGCTTTGAAGAATATGAGGAATGGCTTCAATGTATAGAACTCAAAAGTAAGGTGTGGTATCACTGCAGAAGGGTCAGTGATTCTGTTGAATTGCTTTTCTCTCAGAATAAAAACAATCCCCCCACTTTAATTTTCTTTAATTAATTTTAATTTTATCCAATTTAATTCTTTTCTGTTCTGTTTCCACTTTGTTCTTTGATTCCTTCCAACTTTAATTCTTTTCAGCATGCAATGAGAGAAAGAGATGAAGGACAAGAGTCTTGTTCCCCGAAGACCCCAGGGCATTTCCAGAACCAAAATGCTCAGGTACAACTCAGCACATTCTCGCACTGACCCTGGGCCCAGCCTGCCTACACTCCTTGTCTTGGGCTTTGGTAGCATAAGAGAGGTGGGAAGCTCTTAACCTTCAGACACCTGCTACCTTGGTTAAGGATTTTGGTGCCTGAAGAAGCAGCAGGTGTCAATTTCTGCTTCAGCTCCAGCCTTGCTTTTTCTGTGTCCTACTTCCTGATCATTCAGGAAAAGAAGAAGAAAAAGAAAAAAGGAAAAGAAAAGAAGAAGAAGAAGAAATAAAAAAAGAAAAAGAAGAAAATAAAGAAGAAGAAAAAGTGAGAAATGAAAAAGAAATTTAAGGGGCAGCTCACCAAATCCATAAAGCCTCTGTTACCTCATGTGGAGTAACCTCATTTTCTGCGCTCTGTTCCTATGTGTGAATCCTTCCCCAGCCCAAGGTACTTCCCAGATGACCGCACTTGTGACTGGCCTGAAAACTACTTCAGTGTCTACCTACTTCATGACAAGGAATTGGCAGAAAAGCAGCCTAAAACTCAGTAAGATGGTTAAAAATAATTGTGTAGCTGTGCCAAAAATGTACTTCACTGATAAATCTTAACAGTCTTTGTTTGCAGTGAGTAAGGACAGTTTTCATTGTCTTGGTTGCTTCATCGCACATTTTGGGTGTTTTCATTTGGCATAATTTCATCATTATTGGTACAGAGCACTTGCTCTTCTTGCTCACACACAGGTAGAATTTGCATATCTGAACATCTAGTTACATCTTTCAACTGTCTTACAATGAAGAAATTTTGCACACAAAATCCAGACTTAAGTTTTCTTCTTTTTCCAAGGAAATAGTGAGACCGATGCAGTTTCAACATGAAGGAGTTTATCAGACTAGAGTTCTCTGAAAGGTATGGGGTAGGAGCTAGATGATCTTTAAGTGGTCTCTTCCAACCCAAACCATTCTATGATTATCTCATAAAGCATTCTGCCTAACTTCTATAAAAGCATGGAAACAAAGAATTAACTGTTTGTTTTATTTTTAAAAAACAATTCCTGCTTGAACAACATGTGAAAGCACAGAGGATGAATGGAAAAACTAGTTTTCTTCAGCAAAGAGTAATGACACATAGTATTTTCATTCAACAACATGACACCTCAAGCCCAGGGTTTTCTTGCTGTGTTACAGCAAGGATTTGCTGTGAGTGTTGGGATTTCCATACTCAGCAAAGGAAGCACAATGCTCCTTTGATGCTGATCTCTTTGGAGCAGGACCCTAAGGACCTACCCACCTATACCTGGTAGTGAAAGAAGCAGGGCTAGATTTTGTGTGAAGTTCCCTGGTGTTGTTTTTAGCTCAAATGCATCTATCAGCTTGAAGCAGGAGATTTTATCTTCCAGAGAATAAGTCAGAAACACGACAGTTTTGAGGCTTAGTTCCTCTTTGGAAAACAGCAGAATCAATAAAAATTAAGAAGTCCCCACAGTAGAATTAGTAGTCTAAAACCAATGCAATTTCTATATACAGAAACATACAGATACCAAGGAAGGGAGACACCCTCCTGGAGAACTATGTAATGCATTCTGGTATGTACTTGATTTGAGCATCAACAGAAGGAGGGATGGATTCCGCCTGTGTGAGTACTGGGGCTTCTGCACTCTTCAGTCTACCCTGCAGCACACACCTAGGATGATTTAATAGGTCTTCTGCTTAATTTATAGCTCATCCACTCACCCAGAAGCAGAGAGCAATGATCACAACCCAGGGTGGTTGCAAAGCATATGTGGAAAGCTTTTCTAGTTAGCCAATGCCATGAGATGAGGCTGTTAGCATCCTTGACTCTGAAGCACAGCTTATAAATGCCTTCCCATGTGGTTTATTCAAACTCCTACAAGGCTGCATTGCATTGTTCTGCAGGCAAAGAGATGCATCAGCCTTTTCTGCCCCTCTTCTCTCCCAGATCCCAAGAGAAAATCATTTGTCAGTGTCAATTTATGAAATAGTAATTGAATTCTTCTTCTGGTGATTAAAGTAATGACAGATGTTGACACATACAACTTAAATGAAAACAAAATGCTGACCAAACTTGAGTCATGTGGAGGGATCACTGTTACCTCCTGATGCAAACTACAGATTCCAGATGAATCCCAGATGCTTGCTGGAGTATGCACAAAGATGACTGTGTTTATTGTCACTGCATGGTTATCTCAGCAGTACGTCCAATATAAAATGATGAAACTTGCTTTCAAGCTATTTATCAGAAGAAAAAACAAACCAAAAAGCTTATGAGTCTAGAAGATGTCTTGACTGACAAATGGGAATTTTAATAGGAAAGATATTGAAAAGTCTTTGAGTTTTGACTTAATCTTGTTGAAAAGAGACTTTGTTTATTTTATTTACTTTTTTGTTTCTGTTCACGCTCTGTCTTCCTTTCCAGTGAGTCCCTAGCATCCCATTACAAGATGAATATAATAAGTTTCTGAGGAGGAATCCAAGCTATTATTTCTGAGGTACATCATATCTATGCTTTAAAGTTTTTAATGTGAAATGGGCACTTCAAGGTGAATTCACTTGTATACCAGGAAAATAACTGTTTCTCTAAGAAACAATACAGAGGTATTCTAATTTAAAATATTATTAAGATTGATGACTGATTTTTTGACAGATTAAAACCACAGCTTTTATGGAATGACAACTTGCCCAACTCTTTCATTCTGATGAGTAAGTCAGAATAATTATACAAGCTATTATATGTTACCCACAAAACTGGAGTTTGATAACATAAGACTACAAAACTTATACATAGAATTGTCACTGTCATTCTGTAGTTAGCTGCCTTTGCTCTGTTACTTAGTTGCTGTGGCTAGAGCACTTCCCAGTGAAGACTGAGGCAATAAAGCTGTTGGAATACCTCAGTCCTCTCCATACCCTGGGCAACCAGGTCTTCATTATCCTTCCAGAGAGAAGTCAGATTTTCCCTTTTACCAGTGATGTTTTTACAGAAACTTTTCTTCTTGCACCCTCTTTTTTTTTTCCCCTAAATTCCTCTATGTTGGGATACATAACTCCTGAGCTCAGAAGAGATAATAGTTGAATATTAACCAGTTTTCTTGTGTTCCTCTTCCCTCCAGGTCTTTATCCCCCTTTATCTATCAAGCAGATCCCCCTTGAAGTACAGGGTAGTGAATTTTTTGTGCATCCTCCTTGCTGCCTTAACAATCTTTAAGTCCACCAGGGGTTGTGAACAAGAGGCTGCTCCTATCTGTCTATAGAGGGTCTCCTGTGCTTGTTCTTCTTGTTTGTGTGGTTTGCAGAGAGTCAGACCTCCTCCTGGTCACAACAGGTAGATTTCTGCTTGATTACAATAGCAGAGCATCTTTTTTGTAAATTTCTCAGTTATTTTTACTACATAGAGAGAAGAGTAACTTTTTGGGTTTTGGTGTTTTTGGTTTTTTTTTTAGTCCAGTCTTCACAAATCCCTCCTCACAGACTAAAAATCTGTTGGGCAAAGTTTAGGCTAGAACACAAATTTAGGCACCAGGAAGGAACTTTGGAGAAGAAAGCTTTTACAGTGGGAAGGCTGACATACTCCAAACTATTAATAGCTAATGCAATGGAAATAATGGAAGGGAAAAACGTGTAAAGAACAAGATGTATTCTTACAGGAAACAACATGAGAAACTGCATTCCAGTTAATAATGGGTAGTCCCAAGAGGAAGCAATTCAGTGCCTTATTTTTCTTGCCCATTAATTTCTTACTGTCATTAAAACCAAGAGCAAGTCCTATGTTGTGGGTTTTTAAAAGATAACCTTTGGCAGGATGATTGTCTTAAGGTGTATTTTCCATGACCAACATGCCTGGTATTCAGTTACTTCTTCCTTTTGTGGTATTTACAGCGAAGCTACAGATTTTAACCCAGTTCAACTTCCAAGGTTTCTGGAGCAAAGCTTATTTTACCAATCAGAAGACTGGAATCAGGACTGAGAAGACTCAGATTTTTGAAAACAGTATTTCCATGTGAATGTTTGTTAGTAGTGAGAACTGAGTAAGAGTACTCATAATCAAGGATCAAACAAGAAAAAGATTATAAGCTTCACTTTTCTGTTCAAAAGGCTTCAAAAGTCAACAGGATCATGGACCATGTTAAAAAGGAGAGAAAAATGTAAAGATTTGTAGAAAATAGAATCATAGAATGGTTTGGATTGGAAGGGATCCTAAAAATCATTTGGTTCCAATCCCCCTCATGGGTAGGGATACCTCCCACTAGACCAGGTTGCTCAAAGCCCCATCCAGCCTGGTGTTGAACACCTCCAGGGACACACAAGATATACTTACTCCCTCCTGTGGTATTCACTCTCTGCATGAGGAAGACAGCTAGGTTGGTAATTCTGTTAAAATGTGAATCCAATGTTTGGAAAATAATAATTTTCTATGTTGCATTTAGTATTTTGTGAATTTAAATGAACCTCTGGGATATTTTACTTAATTTCTACATTCCTTGGTTTAAGGAAGTTTGTATTTTTAAGCACCTCCTAATGACAGAATGCTACTAATGTTTCCACATTCTTTAACTTTTATGAAAAGACTGAACTAAATAGACTAAGGGGGAAGTGTATTGCAGGCAGGCCTTAGCAGATTTGAAGTGTCTAAACCATCTCAAACTCTTGGGAATGCAATTGACTGGGTTAAAGTGAGCCTTACAGAGATGATTTAGAAAGCAGATTGTGGGTCAACAGCCAACAACATATGTGGAAAAAAAAAGTTCCCCAGGATTTTGTAAGACGACTGACCCTTAGCTGGAGAAAAAACTCAGTACAGTGTTTTGCCATGCTGTGTGAACTGGACTTTGACTGCACTGTCAAAGTGTTTACTTTCTGATTGTCCCTTCATGCCCCTGCTTTGTCCATCTTCAGCCCACAGGAGTCATTTGCATTGCGTTTTCATTCTCCTATAGCTGATGAATGGCAATCCAGCCTGCAGGTGTGATGCAGGCAGGCGAGCTTGCACCAGGCTACTGTAGCAGTGGAGAGGAAAGTCAGAAGATAATGGATTAGCAGCTTAAAGGACAGTCCCATTAGCCATGGAGAGCATTTTTCCAAAGCAGACATGGACATTAATAATACTGTCAATTACACCAATTAGCAGCCTTCCATGGTAATGTGAATTATAATTAGTAGGAACATTTTGCTAATTAAAACTTGAATTAACCCCAGTATCAGCTAATTAAATTAGAACAGTGATCAGTTTACTTTGGAAAAAAAACATGTAAAGCCTTTTTTCTACCATCTCTTCTTCCATTCTCTGCTCCCCCCTGCTCCACCCAAGTTTGTCACTAATCATCGCTCTCTGTGTTGCCTTTTTATACAAGCCTCTGTTGAGGCTTGAGGATTGATATCTTGTGAGTAGAAAACCTGCTTAGTTCCCTGGTAGGAATAGAGTGCATGTCATCAGTAGATTTTTCTGCAAACCTGGCATGCCCTTCAGACAAAGTAAGCTGAGCCGACAAAAAGTGCCACCTTCTAATAGCATAGCTACATTAATAATGCTGGTTTTCAGTTTGATTTGTCGCTCTGGTAAACTGAAATAGTAGGGCATATTTCTACCCGAGTCTCAGTGTCATGCTAGTGATGAACTCAGTAGCATTATCTAGAGCTGAGACTTTCTTAGGAGGGTCATTGGTTTTTTTCTCTCTACCCTTTTCTGCTTCTCCATATTTTCATTTTACATTGACAAGCTCTTGGAGCAGAATTCAGTAGGCATCATGGCAAGATCATGCACCTTGTGTTAGCTTTCTGGTCTTGCCACTACCTGATCAATTAATTCTCCTTCTCTATCAGCTTCAACACAATGGAATCAAGACAGTGCTAACAAGAACATTTCTTAAAACGCATGAAGACAAATAGGAGAAAAGTGCTGCTCCATATTCCTCTTCTATGCATGCAAACATGGAATAATAACCAAGCCTCTGTTGAGTAAGATATTGTTAACAAAAAATTGCAGAGTATTAGGAACTCGCATGTGCTTATTACACAAAAGCAAAAGGTGCAAGGAGGGGGGGTTTAAGATATGCATAGTGAATATTACTTTCATTAAATAGAATCTTCCAGCTTGCACAGCTGTTGACTCAAAGCCAACAGAAGAACAGTTCTTTGTTATTTACTTTGAGTATGATAGTGCAACTGCAGCCCCTAAAATATTACAATTGTAATGTATTTAAGAAGAATATTGAGAGTATGTAAGCTTGATGCTTTTCATTACACAATCAGAATTTTTCAAGGATAGCTCTTCATTTGCCCATTGAAAAATAAGCTATTTCTTCCCTTCTTTTTCAAAGAAAATACAACTTGTGTTTCTGTACGCCTTTGACCTCTTTCATTTAGCTTGGAGAAGATGAGACTGAGGGATGACTTTATTAATGTCTATAAATATGTAAAGGGAGAGTGTCAGGAGAATGGAGCCAGGCTCTTCTCAGAGACCTCCAATGACAGGACATGGGGCAATGGGTCCAAGCTGGGAGGTTCCACAGAAATGCATGAAAAAACTTTTTTCTCAATGAGGGTGACAGAACAGTGGCACAGGCTGCCCAGAGAGGGTATGGAGTCTCCTTCTCTGGAGACATTCAAAACCCACCTGGATGCCTTCCTGTGTGATCTGTCCTGGGTGTTTGTGCTTCAGTAGGGGGATTGGACTAGATGATCTTTTGAGCTCCCTTCCAATCCCTGACATTCTGTGATTCTATGATTTAGCTGTAGCACCTGAAATAATGCACACAGTGAGAGAAAGTATGAGGAAGGAGATTGTGCTGTTCCAGAAGCCCTGAACTGAGGAAGATTTTAATCTTAGAAGCTGTTTAGGTACTGCAAAGATGGTTATCATAACATTGAGCCAGTGTTGAATGGAATGTTTCTCCTAGATGCTCCAGGAAAACCTGTATCACTTTCCTATTACACTCAAGAAAGCACAGCAATTAAATTGAAGAAGTGCTGAGGCAGATACCTCACCAGACTGTGAGCACAGGCAGCTGCTGGAGTGTGAGGACTTCTGTGGAAACCAAGACCTTGGAGAGGAGTAGGGCACAGATGGTTGTAATACATTAGTGAGGGAATTCCTTACTGTCAAGGGCATGCTGCTGTATTTGGGAGCCAGAAAGCTTTTGTGTCCAAGCGATAGTTTCCTGGGAGCTTCACCCAAGCTTTGATCATACTTATGTCACTAGTAGTTTGTCCGAGGAAGTATTTTATGGGCCACATTGAAGAAAAGGCCTCATCTCACATTATTTATAAGGAGGGAAGACTGAATTGTCCTGATGATTGATATTGCATCAATACAAAATCAATCATGTCTTAAAGTAAAACAGTCTTGAAAGGATTTGTGTGTGTGGTTTGCTTTGCTTTCCAAGTTGAATAACCAGTTCATGAATTTCATGGAGATTTTAATATCTTCCTTGCCTTCTTTTGGCCATTTACACTAAACACAGTGGAATTTAGAGCTCTCTTACAAAATGGAAGCTGTCCCTAGAGAGGGAGCCAGCAGATCTTTTTTGTCAGTCTAACCATGCACCTCACGGGACTGTTTGTCTTGTCGACAGACACAGGCTTCTCAGAAAATTATGTTTTCTTCCATTTCTTATGTTTTATTTCATTACATAATCTAACGTCTATTAAAGTCAACAGGAAAGACTTCTAGTGATTTCACCAGTCACAGCATCACAGCCTCTCTCATAATAACCTAGTTCCTTAAATGGTCTTTATTCTGAGCTAAGATTCCTTACAGCATGTTAATCCAAGGATTTAGACAACCTCGACTTTGTGGAGCATAAAATTTGAGACATGATGAGTGAAAATGTACATTTAAGCGAGGAAATCAGATATATTCATTCATTACAATTGTGCCCTTCACCAGCTCTAAGTAGTTGGCAGAACTTCCCCCTAAATGATGAAAGGGAATTAAAAGTAAGTCTGACTCAAAACAATGAACTGTTTCAAAGCAAAGCTGAATTCCTTGAGGTTAAGCAGCAGTAAAATTGGCAATAGGTACAGTTGAAAGGTTTAGATATGCTGCTTGTTTTGGCTGAGGTCCAGTTATAAAGTATTGTCCTTGAAGCTTAGCAATTAGTGAGGGTAGAAGTAATTCCACAAAGAGATGATGGCCTTTAGACAAGTGAGGGGAAGTAGGGAGGGGTGGAGGAAGGTTGCCTGGCTGAACAGCCGACAGATAGAGTGATTCCCTGTAATATGTGGTATATATGGGTATTTATTTTTCTGCTACAAGTAGAAAGGAAAGGCTTCTTTCACTCTGATTCATTTCTAAGAGTATATACAGAAGCTGTAAACACGACCATACTGGTAAACTGCCCCTGGTGCCACCGTTTGAGATAGCCATAAATGGCCCTCAAAGAAAATGTCTTTCCACAAGTTCTCATGCAGTGGTCAGGCTGAAAGATAAAGCACAAATCATTGTTTTAAATTGCAACAGAGGCAATGAGAGCCAGGTTCAGTGACAGTGGGCAGAAGGCCTATCCCCTAGTGGCAGGGAGGGCTGGGGAAGGTTGCATTCATGGTCAGCAGAGGAATAAATAACCTGTTGAAAAGGGATTTCAGGGCACTCACAGTTTTCCACACAGGGAAGCCTGTCAACATAGTGTAGTAACATGCAGCCACTTAGTCAGCCATCCCTGCAGCACCACTTCCATATGACAAATCATAAGATTTTCCCTTAAAAGGAAAAAGAAAAACCTGCTTCTCTCACAGCCATTACTTTTGGTTGGTAAGACACATCTCAGGTGGCCTCTTGAGCAAAGAACTACTGCAAAGAGAGACATCTGCAGATATTGGTGCAATGATTCAGTTACCAGAGTAAGTGATTTCTTTTCTCAATGTCCATCCCTTTTTCACGTGTTCAGAAGTACAAAATGTGGAACACACTTTAGAAGACTAAAACATGAGTCCTTAATTAAGCTGCAGGCTCACCAGAGTGGATGAAGTTATGCAGGTTGATTTTGATTGTTGGGTGGATGAGACTATAGCATCCTCTGGATCAAGCTGTTCAAAATATGTCAAGACCCACTTCTATTCAGGAACTAAGCAGAAACTCAGAAGTCAGAAGGAGTCAAAGGGAAAATGCAAGGTTAGCCTGTCCTGCATTATCTATTCCTATATTTTAAACCCAACATTGGCTATGGCCTCCTTTGAAAACTTTGCTTTGTTAGATTACAGATATTTTCTCATCTTGGTATTTGGGTGTATTTTTTATTAAATTAATCTATTAATATTTTACCTCCTAGTCCATGAAACTTGTTGCTACCATCATCCTTACAACAGTTATTTTTTCCTGCAAAATGCATAAGACATAGCAGAGAGAAAAACCTTGAGCTGTGTAGTGCTTTCATGGAAAGCAGCTTGCTGTGCATTTGCTGATCTGTTTGGATTCAATGTGCTCTACAGATGTCTTTCTTGCCTATGAACATCTACATATCCAGACACCAGTATATAGCTGCAAATGTCAAGGGACATTTGTGCTTTAGATACAGGTGGAGGACCAGGAACTCCATCACAGAAACTGCCACCATTTTTCAGGTAAACAGAAAGAACAGGAAGAGGGTGAAACTGCTGAAGCCAAGAGACAGCAGGTATGTAGTTAGTTTGGCCACTGTTTTAACTTTCTGGATTTCTGGCAGTGCCTCATCAAATCTCAGAGCTTACCCAGACCTCCAGGTAAATTTATGCTATGGGGATCTAGTGCTGCCAGTTTAAAAGCATTCACTTGCACTGACTTAACTTTGAAGTGTCACTCTCCTAAGATACATAAAATTCGTATGTCTGTATATGTTAGAACAGTCCTTAGTTAAATAGAACACTATATTAAAATGTCTGAATGATTATGAAGCAGCCCTAATTTTAGACTCAAACTATTTACCACATTATCACATATTTCAGACTGCAAATTTAGTGAAGTCATTAAACTCTGTACCTTTCTGATGGATTTCATATAGGTCAAAATTAATCAAAACTTGGTTCAGAAATTACTTCAGCTCAACATTTTATGCTGCATGGAAATTTGGACTAAATGATCATATTAGTTCTTTCTGGCTTTCACAATTTATAAATAGCTACCTGCTTCTGCTGGTTTCTTAGAAGTGAAATTTGGCTGGTTGTGTGTAAGAACCTGAATGGATGGCATATTCAGTCAGACACTTATAAAATCCAGCACTGATTGAGTATTGGTTCAACTATTAAGCTCAAACAGAGTTTAAGATAATATCCAACACTTTTGGCCTGCTCGAGATTCTGTTTAAGTCAAATGCCAATTACATAAATTTGTAATATTAGGCATTAAATCCTCCACACAGCGTGATTTAGTGTTGTCAATGATTTATCAGTTGAAAAGCATGACTCAAAAACCTCTGAGGATACACACAATAGGTTTCCATGCAAGACATAAAAGAAGGCTTCTATTACAAGAATAGAAGTGTACAGTGCAAGAAGTATTACAGGATTACATAACACTCTGGAAGGAAAGAAAGCCTTGGGTGACTTGCTTGTTTTGCTTTCTCTGCTCCTGGCAGTGGGGAGAGGATGAAACAAGCTCTGATTAGTTCACATGTTGTAAAGGTGACCAAACTATCATTAAGTTGCTGAGCCATTTGTCAAGCACTGCTCAGGCACAAATAAAAATATCCAAATTAATTTCATTTATGCTTTATCAGAGAAAAAACCAACATGCTACTTCAGTAAGAGCAGAGCAAGAGCCAAATAACAGCTGTGCTGAGCAATCTGAAAAAAATGCATTTTCCTTTTTCTCCAGAGGAAAAGTGTTTAAAATAGAGTAATTTTGAAAGAAAAAAAATCTTTAGAAAAAGAATTGTAGAGATTTTTCTGTCTTTGTTGCTGAAGAAAACTATTTCAATTTTTTTTAAATTTTCATATTTATTTTCAAGCTCAAATTTCTGTAGGAATTATGTCACTTGTTCTTGTTTCTGCAAACACATTTACAATTCTCCCACTGTAAAGCTGCCTCCAAGTAGAAGTCCTGACTCTAACATGCCTCTTCAGTGATGATCACCAACTGTTCTTATCACCTGTGATTGAATAGGAACCAGGTCAAACTCAGACACTTGGAGCAAGAGATGCAAAGGTTCCTCTGAAGCCTGCAGTGCCTTGGAGAGTAAAGTTGACCATTAAAGGCTTCAGGTGGAACCCCCCAAAAAATCTATCCATAGTTAGCAGAAGAACAACATGTCTCTACAGCTGTGCTTCCAGAAATTGCAGAGCTGGAAATTCACTGGTGTGTAGGATTGCCTTAACCTTATCGCCCCTTACATGCTTTCCCTGTCTTTCTCTGCAGTCTCAGAGGTGATAGAGCTCCTCAAGTGTGAAGAAATCTCTGCTCTGGCAACAGACCATCAGGAAAGATTTAAAGGGCCATTTGTAGCAGGCTCCTTTGTACAAGAACAAAGATGAAATGAGCGTAACAGGTTAAGTATGATGCTCCTCTTCTTTTTTTCCTTCATAAATAATGGCAAAAAAATTGCCAAGTGTTGACAGTATTTTAACCTCTGAAATGCAGTTGGGTAGTACGTATTTGGTATGGATTGGGACTGCTAATTAAAATTAATTACTTTGCTGATTGAAGAAGAAGAATTTCTCCAGAGGCCCAGTGCAACTGGGATATACTGTGGCAGAGTGATGGAGTATTTTGACAGAGGCTCCAATCCTGGTTTTCCTCACTGGGGCACATTTGTTCTGATGGGAAATATCCCATCCCTTGCAGGCTGCTAACAGTGACTCAGCTAGTGCTTTGGTGAGAGCTGGGGATGGGGCTACTACACTCAGGAAGCATCTTGCTGGCAGAGAGGAGACTGCTTGTGCTGCTCAGCCTGTGCACACTTCCTTGAGTTAGGGTTTCGGTAGACACTTCATGCCCATGGTCTCTTTAGGTGCACATCTCCTGGGACATACCAAGGATGTGATGTGATTTTAACCCTGCCTTCTAACACTGCTCTTTTTCTTACTTGTTCATGTCCAGGAGACCACATTCCTTGAACCTAATCACTTAGAAAACCAACGACCCAAGCTAATGAAGCTAATGAAGAAACAAATTCAGCTTCAAGCTCTCCCCAGCTACCTACTCAAATGTTGCTACAGGTTGTTGTAAATGTTTTTAATGGCTTTGCCTGCTGGAAGGTATTCCTGAAATACATCCCAACCATGCTACACATGCTCAAATAAAACCTTCAAGCCTGTTCTGTAGACACAAAAAAACTCTGGAAAACAACTGCTAAATGGAAATTACAGCTCTTGCCCCTGCCTTGAAAATAGTCTCACTGAGAAAGAAGACAGAATGCCAGTGTCTGTGTGTGCAGGCACTCTGAAATACCCAGGTTCTGAGGTAAATGCTGTGCCTGCTTTCCTGTATTTATGATTTCTTTTTTTTTTAATGCTATGCAGCATCATGATGTGTGCAGGTGGAGCAGTGAGAGGAAATGAAGCCAGAGGAGCATATCACTCTGCACATGGCTGAGACTTCTGGGTTGTAAAAGTTTGTAAGAACAACGTCTTTCAAATGCATGGAGAGCAGATCTGGAGCAATCTTCTGTTCATGCTGTTCTCAAAATGCAATGCAATTAGGCCTGATCTTTGAGTATCTCTGCAGAAATCCCATGCGGATCCAATTGTTGGATCACAACTGTAATTAATCCTCTCAATGCATATTTGTTGATGTTTGCAGCAGCTTTGGAGGGGAAAAAGTGAGTATGTTGCCTAAGTGAAACAGAAATGTGTGCCCTGTCAGGATTTCTAACAATTTTTCCCAAGCTACATTTAAAATCTTGGGGAAAAAAAAAAATCTTCATTATAAATCAATACATACCTCATTAGAACAGGCTAAGCAGTTGCACTAATGGCTTGCATTTAATTGACATAACTGGGTAAAGGAAATTAACAGTGTACCAGAGCAATATTGGATTACCCGGTGCCATTAATCCACTTTTTAATAAAGGAGCTTTGAAAATTACTTTGGGAAAAAAAATTTTAAATGCTAGATTTACTCAGCGTTCTTACCGATATAAACCACCAGGTTCACTGGCCATTATAATTAAGTTAGACAGGTATAGAACTCCTGGTAAGAGTGATATATAGAGGAGTCAGATGGAAAGGCTCATTTCTGACTGCCTGAAGATCAAAGATTGTGATAGAGACACAAAAAGGCATCAGTCCAGCAAGCTATGTGATTAACTCTGCACTGTGGGCTATCCCCAGTCTTATCAGTGTCACTGCTCACGTTACATCTAGTTAAGCACAGCCTAGGCTTTATTTTTGTTTCTGGAGGAAATGGTACTTCAAGTAATATTGATCCCATAACATAGATGTCCACCAGCATTAACTGGTGTCCTACTCATAGGAAGTGTGGAATTCAGTTTCAAGCTGGTCACTAAAGGGGAATACTGCTGTAAGTGCCTTTTAAAAATCTTTTAGTGCTTAGGATCTGCAGTGTTGCTAGTAGGAGAGACAGTAGGAGACTGTCAAGCAAAGAATTACATTTTAAAAGCTTTCCTTAAATGATATTTATCAAACAATCCGTAAACAATCCATAAAAAAAAAAAAATCCAAACACTGACATTATGGGCCCCATAATAGTTATTAAACAAATTTCCTTAAAGAACAGCTATTAATTTAAACATTAATCATTAAAACTATTTATTTAAATATTAATTATCAAAGGATTTTTCTCTAAATTAGTTCACAAGCATCTCTCATTTTTGTATTGTTTCAGTGGTACAGGTTGTACAAACCTTGTAAACAGGATTATTCTTAATTTTCTGTTTGATGACCTTAGCTGAAAGGCACCTCACAAGGCAAGCTCTCTCAGCTTTTTCACATCCCAGACTCTCTTACTTCTTGCAGTTGTGGACCTGCTCACATCTATATAGACAAGTGTAAAGTGCAGACCTAAAAGAAATCACTCATTTTGGCACTCTCCATGTCAACACAGTTCCCATACGCTCATTGTGTTAGCAAGGCTAAAGCAGTGGTTAAGTCAAACACTGAAATTAAAATGTAGATGTGTATCTTTACAGTTCAGCTTGAACTTTTCCATCTTAAATGATTCTACATACAATAAACTGAAGAAAGGCTTGAAGTTGTGTGCCCCACCCTGCCCGACCTTGCTCTCAAGCACTTTTTGCCCTCACCACCTGCCCATGTCAGAAGGAGATGCTCACCACAACCTTTTGGTGTCTATCCTGCTATCATGGAATCATAGAATGTATTGAGTTGGAAGCGATCATCAAAGGTCTTTTAGTCCAACCCCCCAGGAGTAAGCAGGGACAGCTTGCACTAGATTAGGTTGCTCAGAATCTCATCAAACCTGGTCTTGAATGTCTTCAGAGACAGAGTCTCCACCACCTCCCTGGCCTGTTAATATGCCACACAGTGCAGCTTCTTCCATTGTTTCATCAATTTCACACCCTCACAGTGAAGAACTTCTTTCTGGCATGTAATCTAAACCTGTTCTGCTCTATTTTAAAACAACTGCCCCTTGTCCTACCATGACACACTCTGACAAACAATTTTCCTGTGGACTTGCCCTTGGTGAAGCCATGATGGCTGTCTCAACCCCTGTCCTCCATGTGCTGTAGCTTAGCTTCTAGGAGAATCTGCTCCATGATCTTCCCAGGCACAGAGGTGAGGCTGACAAGTCAGTAAGTACTGGCATCATCTGCCCTTTATGAAAATAGGTTTAATATTCACCTTCGTCCAGTCACCAGGTACTTTGCCTGAATGCCATGACTTTTCAGATATCATTGAGAGTGACTTGGCAACCATTGCAGCCATTCCCCTCAGGACTCTGGGCTACGTGAAAGCTGAGGTCACTTCCATGTTAGGAATTGGTAGTCACAGAACTACTGTCTGCTGAAACCACCCACCCCTGTTTATCAGGATCAGCCCTTTATCAGGAATGCTGACACTTCTAGGACTAATTGTACTGGAGATGGATTTTATAGATTGAGAAACATCTACAGAGGGCATCCATGAGATGGAGCAGTTTCAGTGGGTGCAATCTGATTTAAGCAAAACCAACACTGGAAATTAGGTGAAAGGTAGCGGAGGGAAGGGTTGGCACCCAGGTTACCTCCAACACTGCAATGCTTTTATCTCCAACACTGTAATGCTTTCTCCTTAATCATGGAATGGCGTGGGTAGGGAGGGACCTCTGTGATGTGCAGACCCCTTTGAAGTAGCCTTAATCCCAAAGGACAGACAGTTAATGAAGGCACTGACTATGTACCCAGGAGAGTTTTACAGCAGTAGATGTGAGTACAGGTCACCTGACTTATGTCTGGAAGGCAAAGCAAACTGTGGCAGGTGAAACCATTTTTTCTCTGGATTTAATCCTTCAAAAGGACAGCTAGTTTCTGAACTTTATGTATTACCTTGAATTCACATCTCACCTGAATTACATCTGATATTATTATATTGAAAGTTAAAAATTTTGCTTTTTGTGTTGCTGAGTTGTTCTGTCTTTTAAAAATTAATTTAATGTTCCATTCATGAAAAACAGTGCTCCAGCTTGACAGGTAGTTCAGTTTCTTGCTGCGAAGAATACCAGTATCAAATCCCATTAAATTAAAAAAAAAATCAATCTTAAGCAGCAGTCAGTATTTAAAAACTTCTTTCCTCCTGATTTATCTTTTTTTTTTTAATCTATTTTTCATCTACCATTTTAACTGTTAAACTGCTGTTTGTGAGATTTTTAGAGCATCCCTGGTAAAAAACTAAGATTTCTCATGCTTTCATCAAAAAATTGAAACTGAAATAAAATAACCACAATAACTGGCAATAGCTGTTTTTTTTCATAAGCATTCATCTTGATTGAAAAGTGCTTGATGTTTTTCTGAGATATGGTATTTGAAAAAAAAAAAAGTAACAGATGTAACTATTATGCTACCAGATAAAAATTCAGAAGCTTAAAAAAATTGCAATATGGCCTCAGGAGATGCAACATTAACACTAGCAAATTAGTAAGGTGCTCATTAGACAATATCTTTGCTTGCTTAGAATTTCTTATGTATCTGCTTACATTCAGGAAGATATTTATGCCAAACTAGATACAGTCTCTTTCTGGATGCAAACTAACATTTAAAACCCTCAATTTTTCTCCCATCTAGATATCAAAGGCACATACTCTATGCACTCTAATGTGTAGACAACTTAGTACAGTAACAGTTTTCTAAGTTTCTTGTTAAAAAAGGCAAGCTTCTTGCTTGGAATGCTGCTTACTTGGAAAGATCCAAATTAAATGCGGCCTAAATCATGACACTCTGGTACCCTATAACAACATCAAATAAATGAAAAAAATCCCACTGTTCTGATTTGTTAACAGTTCTTGATATTTTCTAATAATCCAAGACCAAGCCCTGCACTCTGTTTGCTAATCATGCTCAGAGCTTGGTTTTCTCGGTTCACCAACTCCAATTTCCTGGGCTAATAAGAAAGGCAAGATCAAGTCAAGTATTGATTAAATTAAGTAATTTATAAACAACCTTTTAGGTGAAAGGTGGTCAAAATGTGAAGCATGCCTTAAGAAAATGAGGCTGATGGAACAAATTACAGTTGGTAAAATGATGAAAACTCTGAAAGTGACAGATTAAAAAAAAAGCTGAAAGCAACTTTTTGAGTTTTGTTATTTTTGTAATATGATTGTAGGAACAACTTCAAGGACAACTTCTCCCTTATTTAAAAAAAAATTTAGAGCATTGCTTTGACTTTTCTCTCAATTTTCCACTTTGAAAATATCAATTATTACAATCCTGATCTTATTTTACTGGAAGGCTGATGAAAAGACATATTAGGCATATATATGCTGATCACTGACATTTGAATAAGAACAGAGGACACAGGGGAAGAAAAAGAACTGTTATTTTTTTTTTGAGTACTCAGTGAATAGGAAATGAACTGTTAATGTACCCAGAAAACAATTAAACAGTTCAACTCAAACCCTCTTTTGCAGTTTCTTGAATTTGACTTCCTTGAGACTGTACAATTGTACAACTAGTATTTCTCCTACTCCTCATTCAGCAGAAACTCCCCTGAAAGGTCCTCTAAAATTCTCCCTTCCATTGGTAGAGTCAATGTATAAAACATTTACAAGTGCAATGATAAAGACTACAATTTTGTATTGACGCATAATCTGGGTAGGAAACTCCATTGAGTAATAAAGTTTTATAGTGACACAGGGCTCTTCTGAAACTTCTCCACCTACATGTGGAGTTTGACAGTCTGCCACTACACCTTAGATGTTTGAGTCTAAGCAGAGGGCTACTCTGTGCCACAGATACAACACAAAGAAAATATTACAGAAGTTGCCTCTTCCAAGAAAAGCTCCAGTTCCCCAATCCATCATTAAGTAACTACTTAAACAAAAAAAGGTATCAAAGAAAATGCTTGCTTCGGGAGATACCAAATAATGCTTTGACATAAAGCAAACATACAGATTTAAACACAAGAGTAGAAGATATTGTACAGATTGGAAATGTCACATCTAGAGGAAAACTCAGGGAAAATAAAAAAAGTTTTATAGTTTCAACCAGGTTTGTAGCCAAAGGTCCAACCAACAACCATGCCATTGCTAAGAAGGAGCTTAATTCCATGCATAGTGCTTTTAATGCTCCAGTAGTCATAAACAGCTGCATGATCTGGACAAAACTTTCTGCATACTAAGACAAGCAATTTAGAAGTTCTGATTTCCATGTAGTAGTGATCAAATGACCAGACACATTGGCAGAGCTACAAGTGGGTTATCTCCCAACAGACGTAGCTGGAATAAAGATGTTAAACTGGAGAAAATTGGGAAAAGTTTTCTTGACCTCTCCTACACACAAGAGGGTTGGAAATGGAAAGTGTGAAAGCAGAAGTGGTGATGACAAGGTACCAGCTTAGTCAGAAATGTTCAGGCACTATAAAACTACCCCATATCTCTTTGCTATCTTCTTTGCATTGGAAAAAGTGCAAAGAGGGTGAATGTATGCCTGTCCATAGAAACATATCCTCCTGCTCTTCCAGGAATGGCCCATGCACCCCTTCTGGGTTATTTAACTTCTAAGGAACAACAAGGTGAAATACAACTTGTCATTGATTGACTGCCTTCTGTGTGAGACTGAGGAAGAGGAGACCTCTCACACTTGTGCCATGTGTTGGTGTTGACTGCCTCTGCTAAACCAACAAAGAACACAGACCCACAGTCTGCAGCAAGAGGAGAGTTAGAACTCCAATACAACCTAGAGACATTTGTCCACAGCAGCTGTGTACCAGTCTTCAGCATACAACAGAACTCCCTAAACAACTCTGTAAATAGCAGCCATGTCAGCATGAAAATCAATGTCACAGGTAGTCAAACAGGGAGGAAAGACTGTGCAAGATTCAGTTTCTTTGGGCATTATGGTATAGCCAAAGTGCAACAAAACTATCCCTGGCTGTCTCATCAGTGTAACAGTGCAAACTCAAAGCTTGTTTTGATGTTGTTGGACATTGAGCTGTTGAAGTGGGTCCAGAGGAGAGCCATGAAGATGATCAGAGGGCTGGAGCCCCTTCCTTATGAGGACAGGCTGAACAAGTTGGGACTGTTCAGCCTGGAGAAGGCTCAGGGAGGACCTCATAGTAGCTTATCAATACCTGAAGGGGACCAACAGATAGGCAGGGGCAGGACTTTTGAAAAGGGCCCAGGATGGCAGGACTAGGAGTAATGGATGAAAGTTGGAAGAGGGTAGACTTAGGATGGATAAAAGAAAGAAGTTCTTTACTGCGAGGATGGTGAGACACTGGAACAGGTGGCACAGAGAGGTTGTGGATGCCCGCTCCCTGGAGATGCTTAACACCATGCTGGATGAGGCACCAAGCAACCTGGTGTAGTGAGAGATGTCCCTGCCCATGTCAGGAGTTGGAACTAGATGATCTTTAAGGTCTCTTCCAACACAAATAATTCTGTATTTCTATGATTCTATGTATTTACTGAAGAATGCTTCTCTTGCTGCATCGTGTGCAAGGGGTTTGTACACAGTGA
This sequence comes from Turnix velox, assembly GCA_013400935.1. Classification (NCBI taxonomy): domain Eukaryota; kingdom Metazoa; phylum Chordata; class Aves; order Charadriiformes; family Turnicidae; genus Turnix; species Turnix velox. The sequence continues at coordinate 88,660 of VZTY01034367.1, read as the reverse complement.
ACGTGTTTCTAAAATAATTCCCACTCATCAGCAACAAAGCTCTGCACGAATGTATTTTTCCTCTGAAGTTCAAGGCTGAAATTGTAGACGCTTCATTTTTCTTTCAAGACAGACACTCAAAAACATTCTGGAAATTCACTGCTGTGTTAGATGACTTTAAAGGTTTTTCCAGTTCTTTCCATTTCCATGAAATAATCCATCAAATAATTTCTCTCGAGATAAGATCAAATGTGGTTAGAAGCTAAAATTCTGTGTTTAAATTAACCCTAGCCTCTTTCTCTTTTCGTCTTCAAGAAGTTTGCCAGATTCTCCTGACTGTCACACATTTAAAGGTCCATTTGTCATTGGTGGTATAAAGTGACATAAAAATGAATTTGTACTGCTTTTTTGTCTCTCTTAAAGGAGACAAGAGAATATTCTGGTGTTAACGAGAATGTGCACATAACACAAGGGGGCAGGGGGAGGGAAAGCTTCTTGTCTGTATAAAATAACTAAGAAAATTCTCATTCCAACAGCTTGAAGGCCTTATGTCAACTGAAAATTCCAGGGCTCTGTGGCATATTTTTCCTAACTTTTTTTTTAAGTTAGTCTATTTGCCTCTCCATAAGCCTAAAAAAAAATCTTATTGTTTTCTAAGGGGTTTTGCTTATTTTTATTCCCAAACCCTGTTAAGCAGGAATTACATAATGTTTTTCTTAAAGATTCCTAGAAAACTCAGACATGTTTGTTACGAGATTTTACAGTTCACTTGTAGAAAGCAGCAGTTTAAATAACCAACAAAGTCTTGTTTTAACTCAAATGTTCTTTTTAAATAGAGAAGTACATAGAGAATTACATCAGCAAAGCCAAAGTAAACTGTTTAAAAGTATGCTTGAACTTGTTTATTATGGATTGCTTAGCTTTTGTCCTCACTCTTTCAACAGATTACCACTTAAACGAAGAAAGAAGACAAACTCACCCCTTTTTCAACCCTTCCTCACAAATATAATAGAAAAATGACTGAAGATAGTTTGCCATGTAGTTTAAAAGGCCAATGTCAAGAGTAGATACCCTGGTAAAAGAGACTAGAAGAGACACATCTCAAGGGAACTGCAGAGCTTTTGTCCAGCACTTACCTAAAACTTAATGCAATGAGAGAAGAACACTAAAAATTAACATAATAACTTATAGGAGAAAATTTTTATATTATCAAGTTTTCTGGTGAAAAGCCTGTCCATGACAAGTGTCTGTGTGAAGCGAGAAAGGCTTCTAGAATTGTTTTGCTTGACTTAAAAATGTTGGTTAGACCTTCCAGCTGAAAACAGGAATATTTTTGGTCTAAAAATCAGATGTTTGTAGGTGCTGAGCTCAGAAAATCTGAGGCCATATGTAAAGATTTTGCATGACAAATCTCTTTGTTGCAGTTCAAGGCTTTAGAGCCTGACTGATGAACCAAATTTATCTGGACATGGAGCCCAGATGGGAGAGCATCAGAATTCTCATCTGAGAGTCAAGGGTTCAAGTGCCTATCCAGGTAAACAGCTTGTCACAGTTGGGTTGATGACTCAATTCCATGATCTGAAAGGTCACTTCCAACCCAAACCATTCTATGATTCCCTAAGTCAGAAGGGACCTTAAAGATCATCTAGTTCCAATCCCCTTGCCTTGGCAGGGACACCTCCCACTAGAGGGTAGTGTCCCACTACTAAAACACCTCCTAGGAGGGGGCACTTATATGACTATTAAATTCAGGAGTAACAGAAAAATAACTGCCACTCCTTTCTGATACTACAGACAGAATGGTGACTGCAGTGAAAATAATGACACCTGATGGGAACAATAAGAACAAGAGGTGAGCCAGGCATAGTCCTGTTAAATCTTACAGAACATTCAGAAAAGAACCCATGGTCTTGAAACAGCCTCTCTGTCCACCATGTGCCAAGTAAGAGGCTCATTTGGAAGAAACAGTCAAAAATACAAGCAAGAGTACAGAATAAAATGCCATTGAAATATAATAGTAAAAACCCTTATGTGCGAGAACTGGTCAAGAAAGGCACTGATGCTGCAATTAGATATTAAATGGAATCTGTACTATTTGTCACATTAAAGACAATGGTGCAAGTTGCCTCATTTTAATTCTGCCTTATATCTATTTTAAACTTCAGAAGACATTTCAAAGACCCACAGATCTCTAAAGGGAAATTTCCCAACCCTGTCTCTGCATGGAAAATATGGAACTGCTGAGGGGGGGAAACCTCAAAAGTTTATTCCCATCTTCAGACAGATTCTGTCTGTAACTTGCCCTGGCTACAGAAATATGTCCCTCCTGGGACCCCAGTGCGAAAATCCCACACTCTCTCTCCCCTCACCTACCCCATCCATTTCTGTATTCTGTCTTTGACAGAAAGGCAGAGCCTTCATCTTGGTCAGGAAGATAAAGTGATTTAATTAAACCAAGGTAGAATCAACATTCCCCTCATATTCTGCCTTAGCCCAACAGCCAGATAGCTCCTACACAAATCAGTCCTTACCTCTGTTGCCAAAGTAGAAGGCAGAAAGGATTTGGGCACAGATGCCTGAAAACAGTTTTCTTTTTCGTTTTTTTCCTTGTTGGTTTTTTGTTTGTTTGTTGTTTTTTTTTGTCTAGGACACAGTATTTCATCAACAGGAATATTATTTTCATCACTTGCTTGCATTTTTCCTTCAAAAGTACATAAAATATGTTTATATACCCCCCTGTATGCAAAGCTAAAGTTATTTCTCACTGGGAATTTTACTCTATTATTCAAAGTGATATTTATCTTATTTTATGGACAGGCAAAAAAAGAGGGGAGAGGTGAAAGAAACCTGAGCAAATCTCCCTGGCATGTTACTTAATTAAAAAGTAAGAAATTTGCCTTTTTCCATCTCATTTGCAATGAAGCATCACAAAAATGTCCAGGTCAGTTTAACTGACTACAGCCCAGGAGCAAGGAAGGAGTAAGGCACGGGTCCCAGCTCTGAAAAGGCATTAGCACATGCTATTTCTTTTACAACAGGGCCATCTGTTTCTGTCTGAGCATTTATGTTCTTCATGATACCTGTGAAGCCCAGAAGTCCTTTTGCAGAGTAATTTGAGTCCTTTGGGATTCATTGCTGTCTTGCCTCTTGTACAGCAAAGCAGAGAGCCCATGAAATGATGTAGAAGTGAAATATTAATCATCAAGAGGAGGGAGAACTGAGTGAAAACAGAGAAGCCATAATTTATGAAGTTAATTTTTTCCACAATACTTTCCATATGTTTATGCTCAGGGAGAGATTTACAGCGTTGTGTGCAGTCTCACCATTAGTTAAGAACCAGCCCTGAAAACAAGTAATATAATTTCATCAAAATGTCTGCTGTCTTTTGCTGGCCTTGCTGTTCTTCCCCAGATTCTTTTAAGCCCCTGCACTCCTCTCCCACACCTTGGCCATGTCTCCACCTTTTGGCTAATGGGGACAACCAAAAAGAATGGCATAGAGCTGCACGTCCCAGGAATTGGCCAGGCAGCCACGATGAAAGGCTCTATCCCTGCTCCAGGGTGCTGCCTGTTGCTACCCCGAGGGCAAAAAAAGTAAGATTTACCTGGGACAATGAACCTGGGACAAGAAGTAAAAATTATCTTCTCCCTCGCTTAACACATTGACTGCTGTCTCAGCCTGGTGCACAGACCAAACTTCCCTCCACCACCTCACAAAAAGCGCAGCAAGCCTGTCTGGTGCATGGGGCTTTGACACTGAAAATCTTCCCTTAATTGCTAGGGGAAGAGAAATTTGTAGATGAGTGTGCAAAACCCCTCTGACATCCGCTGCACATCAAGGAGCACAGAAGAAGCTCAATGGCATCCTGAGGTGTATTAGAAGGGGTGTAGAGAGTAGGTGGATAGAGGTTCTCCTCCCCCTCTACTCTGCCCTGGTGAGACCACATCTGGAGTACTGTGTCCAGTTCTGGGGCCCTTCGTGGAGGGAGGACAGGGCAATACTTGAGAGAGTCCAGCACAGAGACACAAAGATGATTAGCAGATTGGAGCATTTCCCTTATGAGGAAAGGCTGTGTCTCCTTCTCTAGAGACATTCACAACCTACCTGGATGCCTTCCTTTGTGACCTGATCTGGGTGTTCCTGCTCCAGCGGGGGTATTGGGCTAGATGATCTTGAGGTCCCTTTCAGTCCCTGACATTCTGTGATTCTGTGAATTCATGTGTTATGTTAATATCTAAATGGTGATGTCAGAGTTGGGCGAGAGAACTACTGCCTTTGTGTGGAATTGAATTGTGCCATGGAGTGATGAATAAAAAAATGGGGAGGGGAGAATGAGGTTAACTTACTCCTCACATGCAAAACTGGCCTCTTGCAAAGTCTGGCGCTAGCCCCTGGCATAGAAAGGAAGTCCTGGGGCAGTTTAAAGGACAAAGAGAAGGCAGATGAATCACAAATAGAAAGGTGGAGGGTTGGCACTAGCTGAACAGGATCCTCACGTTAGGTACTTCTGCTGATGAAAAGAGCAGGTTGTACTTAGCAAGAGCTACTGAGAGAATAAAGGGCAATTGCAGTGCTGCAAAGGTGGTCTTTTTTTCAAGTACAGCAGCCTGGATGTATGTTTAATTCCAGCATTGAAAGATGTTTTGTAATGGCACTGCTGCTGATCCCTGCAGGATCCTTCACTTCGGATCATGACTACATGGCTTTTCTGTTGCATAGATTTAAAGAGGTTTTATCAGTCTCAGACAACACTAGCAGCTTTCAGGATCCTGGCACCTTGCAAAAAAAGTCCTCCTTTTAAAAATAAGATGACAAACTGTAGGCACACTGAGCTCTCCCTTAAATCAATGACAGTAAACAAGATACGGGTCCTGTCCCTCCATCTTGGCTGGAGAAGGGTAGAGATGGGATGAGTACAAGAAGTCACTTTGACCACCCTTATTCTGTAACATTTTTTAAAAAAGGCTACAGAACAATGGAGAGACACCTGAAGGAGAGACCATGCTCAATAACATTGCTCCATCGTCCTGCTGCTGGCTGCAGCCCTCCAGACAAGCAGGGGAAGTGCAGGTATGGCATAATTTCCCACAGGCAAACCCCTGAGGTCTTGACTTCCAAAACAGAAGCTAACAAGACAACAGTTCTCCACACGCCTCCATATTTCTGTTGTGGATGTAAGCAAGGGCTTACTCCTTCAATTTTGCTAAACTCGTGTGCACAGCGACACCCAGTGGCAGTCGCTTCCATAGCCATGGCTGTACGTACTGTGACACAGAATACTCTTACCATCTTCTCTGTGCTGCTCTGCCTCACTACATTTCCAGACTATAGAATCCAGCAAAAGGAGGCCATTCAGCTCCCAAAATAAATTCTTCTCCGCAAGAATCCTACAAGCTGGATTGGCTGAGGAGGCAACATATTTCCTGGCTTCAGAATGATGAGGCTTAGATATTACAAGATGCATTTTCCAACTCACAGCGTCCCTGGGAAATATGGATGTGCTGCCATTCCTGTTCTGAAAATGGAGACTGAATCACAGGCAGTTTGTGCAATGTGGTTACCAAAGGGACCAGTTGCAGAAGATTGACCTGCCTGGTGCCTTCTCCTTTAAGCCATCTCTCCTTCCCTTTTCCCATGCTGAGATGAAGAAATGTAGGGCCAGGTTTGTGACCGTCTGCACTACCCAGGGCAGCACATCTCCTCTCAGGGAGACCAGCACTTTGTGGATGGGGCAGTGTTGAGACAGTGAGGACGGCTGCTGGCTTGGGAAATGCACAGTTCATCCCTTCACCTACCCACTCATCCCTTTTCTGCTCACGTACCTGCCTGTCTGCCTGCTCCACCTCAGGCAGGGATGCTCAGAAAACATCTGCTCAGTTTTTGGTACTGTCATTCTACAGCTCCTCCTTTTTCCCGAGCTAGAGTCGCTGCTGCCTCCGCAGAGGCATGCTGCAGTGGGGGAAATACTTCACTATCAGAGCCAGTCTTGGCAAAAATTCAGCAAGAACCTCGTTTCTGGGGCTTTGAAAAACTGTGGGTACTCAACCAGTAGCCATAAGCAAACGTGGGTGTCCTGGCCACTGGCTGCACAGACTGCCAGAGCCTAGCACTTACAGTGGAGGGGAGACAAAACCTGTATTGGACATGAACAGGTGAGTGATCTCCTCAGCCTCATGGCTGAGCTGAAGGATGAAGTATAAAGGCTGAGGAGTAGCAGGGAATGTGAGAGAGAGATTAGTGTGAGGGCTCACTCTCCGAGAGAGAACAAACAGGTCGAGGACCAGGATAAATCAGAGGATCACCTCCCCTCTTGTCACCAACCAGAAGTGGGGGACCTCAAAGGCTGTGGGGAATGGAAGCAGGTCTCAGATCAAGGAAGCAGACAAATCCCCCCTTGACCTCCCCCACCTTCCAAGTTACCCTTGCAGAACAGGTGTGGAGTCCTGCAAGAGGAACTGGGTGCTGAATTGAAGGACAGGAGGCCTGCTCCAGAGGACTCACTAAAAGCAGATAGGCCTTCTGGAAGAAGAGAAGGGTTCTAGTTGTTGGTGACTCAGTCCTGAAGACAGCAGAGGGACCGATACTCAGAGCTGAGAGCCTCAGCATAGGGAAGTCTGCAATCTGCATTCCATGCCTCCTTCTGCTGAGCCATAGTGAACTCTCTTTTTATTTTCTTTGTTCCTTTCAGACTGCTTTAAAATCCGTTTTCAAAATACTATTCCACACACAACATCCACACACTCCTACTTCTCTATTTTTGTCTTTCAAACACAGTTTGAGGGATGCCAACCTGAAAGAATATAAAAGAAAGCTGTGATACAAGGGTAGATATATGCTTATGCCTGTTTATACTATTCATTACACAAATGTACAGACACACACACACACATATATATATATGTTTCTCTGGGTTTATTGAAATAGCAGCCCTCATCTCAGAATCTCCAATTCATTTGCAGAATTTTCCCATCATAGTTCTATTTGTCTGTATTGATAGTGACTTGTCCTACCTGCATATTAAGTAATCTTTGTCTGTTTCTCATGCATTTCCAAGCTGACTTGAATGCATGATGCTCTCTCTTGGGTTTTTGTGCTGCAAGGAAGTACAAGGTTAGTCTGTGAAAGGCTGGACACGTGGAGGTTGAGTGGGTGGTCATCCAAGGATTTTATGGCTTTATTGCCACTCAGTATGTACAGTCACCACACTATCAATCAAGCTTGCTGAGTGCAGCCATAGATGCTTAGAAGTAAGGGCAGCCATTCCTGTCACTTCCAAATACAATTGATTCCCTTTCTGTGGATCCAGTTGAATTATTTTACATCTGAACTCTATGGAAGACTTTATATTGTAATCTCAATGTTTGTACACAGTCCTGAAACTTCATCAGGAGAGGGGACACCAGGATGGCCTCCCTGAACACAAGCTGTTTTTTGCAGAGCATCTGGGCAGGTGAGCTGAGCAGCAAATTGTGGTCCAGGCTGAGCTGTCGTCTCATGTTTGCAGGCATGAAGGGGCTGTTAGCCCAGGGAAGCACACCAAAAGGACAATGAAGAGCTGCCTCCTCCTGATCTGCTGCTAGTCTGCCTCCTGCACTCCCATGTCCATTTGCTCCCACTCCCTTTGCACAGCCTGAGCTCACTACCTTCACCTCTGAACAGAGTTGTGGCACAACATTATCAAAAAAATTGCTGTGAGTGTAGGCTATGGACAATGTGTCTCATCACCTAGCTGGTTCCACCTTACGAAAATGTCACTGGAAAAGGCTGTGGGAAGAGGACAGGTAGACTGCAGATCACATCCAGTGAGGAGGTGGGTTAGTAGCCCCCAAATGTAGAGCAAGTGCACAGATAGATAGAGCATGAAGAAAAAGATATACCAGGGATTTGACTTCTTGCAGAATTGGATGCCCTGCTGCCTCATCAGCCTTTGGCTCTCATCACCTAGGGGGTACCAGGAAAAGAGCTGAAGTTCAGTGGGGTGATTGCTCTTTGTCCCTTACAGATTTAGTAGGAAGCAGGCCCGTGGTTTCTAAAAATTCAAATCAGGGCAGCTCAAGATGAAGCATGTGTGAAAGAGAGGCAAATTACTTTGCGTCCCTGCTCTGCTGGGAAAGGGGAAATGAAAGTTAGAGCATCACTCCAAGGAGCATCGGTTGTTAAGCTGATGCTAAATCTCTGCAAACTGGCCCATGTCCATTATTCAGGGCATAACTGAAATCCTCAGTGGACTCCATTTGAAACAGAAAGACCTGTGTAATTTGAGGCTGAACATCTGGAGGACATGGGACTGGACCTGCTGAAAATTTGAGTCTTTAGCCAGATGCATATTATGAGAATACACAAGAGCTCCTGTTTCTAGATGTGGCAGGAGTTCATGAAATAAACACCTAGGAAGAGCCATAAAGTACAAACTTATTATATTTTTTACTATATTTCCTATCTATTTTATAGTTTTGTTCTACATTTTTTGTGGACTTAGAGCTCTAAAACCTCCCCATGTCTGCAGCCACCTGTAAGCAGATAGAAGACTGCGTGCAGTGGGTGACAGCAGAGACCAATGATTAGCAAGGCCAAGGGAATGATTTTCTCTGTGCAAGACAGAAGAGTGTCAAATGCCTGTTTCACTTAATGATGTTTTTTTTGGCCATGCTCTGGAGACTAAACATGCAGCCCATTCCCAAGGAGTGCTGTGACCAATTGCACAAGCTTCCACACTCAGAAGAAATGAATATGAATTAAAATGGACCAATGCAACATGAAACCACATGATCTTATTTATGCTTTGAGGATGCTGTCATGGTTTAATCTCAACCAGCAATTAGCATCCCACAGCCTCATGGTCATGCCCGGTGTCCCCCACTAGAGGAGTGGGAGAAGAGGGCGAAAAGTAAGGGAAAGGGGGGAAAATTGTGGATTGAGATTATTTAATACACAATAATGAAAAAGAAAAATATCAAAAGCAATAATAATGAAAATAAGACACAAGGCTCTCTGTCACTGTCCAGTGAATTGGTTGATCAGCCTGACCTGAGCAGAGGTCATGGATTCCCCCCACCCTGGCCAACCAACATTTATACACCAAGCATGGTGTCCACATGACAGAACATTCCATTGTCCATTTCATTGCTTCTACAGGTGGCTGAAAAAAAGTCTTTGACTAGTATAAATATGACTTAGCAACAACAAAACCATATGCATCACTGACACAGATTTACACCAAGATCTGAAAATGTGGAAAATTAACTCTATTTCAGCTGAAACTAGGGCAAGCTCTCACAAAAGGACCTTGGAGGTTACCAGGTGCATATTTGAGCACTCATGTCTAACCTGTTCTTCCTCCAGCATGTGGGCACCCCCCAATTCCACATTTAAACTTGCATCCAGCCCATGACAGAGAGATGTGGGACACAGGAAGAGAGGAAAAGAGTAAAAGTAAGAACTTTGAGTATAAAATATGTTCCTTTTCATTAATTTTAGGACATGACACACTAAGATGGGGCTAAACACTTACAGGCAAAGACAAAATCATTGCAGGTTTTTCCCACTGACATTACTAGGCCCTCAAGAAGATACATTCAGAGCAGTTTCCAGCAGTTACCATAGAGCCAAATTATTTTAGATTTAAATTAATGCTGAATACAACAATGACATCAGACTGCAATGCAATTTGGAATTGCCACGTTGCACAAGACTTCGNATCAGACTGCAATGCAATTTGGAAAAATAATGTGACTGAGATGGAGTGTGGCTTGCAAAAGCAGGTCCTGTGCCACATTGCACAAGACTTCACAGGCTCTTCTGGCTCTGCAGCTTATAGAATCACAGAATGGTTTGGGTTGGAAGGGACCTTAAAGATCATCTAGTTCCAACCCCACTGCCACGGGCACCTCCCACTAGACCAGATTGCTCAATGCCTCATCCATCCTGGCCCTGAACACTTCCACATCCACAACCTCTCTGGGCAAGCTGTTCCTGTTCCTTCTCATGCAAAAAAGAAAATGCACTGGCAGTGAAAGCAAGAGAGGAGCCCAGGAATAGCACAGGGGTTTTGCTTGGCTCTGTAGAGATGGGATCAGCTAAGCTAAGTCACAAGTGAGGTTGAGCTAGGTAATGAAGCAAAGAACAATGAGAAGGGATTCTGCAGCTAAGTTCCTTGTAAAGGAAGAATGTCCACCTCCACATGGCCCCCCTGCCAGGGGAACTGGTGACAACTGCTGCAGACAAGGCTGAGCTCTGTTTGTGCCTCAGATTTCATGGTCTCCCTTCTCATGTCTCCCAAGTGTCTGAACCTCAGGGCAGGGACTGGGGCATCTCTGGGAGGATCAGGATTGAAACCATCAGAGGAGCCTGAACATACGCACATGTTTACTGATACTATCAATTGGTATTACTGATATTCTAATATACCGTGTCCTAGATTTAGTTTGGATGGAGACAACTTTCTGGCAGCAGTTGTTGCAGTGCTATATTAGGTTTTGGGATGGGTATAGTGTCAGTAACATTCTACTGGTTTTGGGTGCTGCTGCACTCTCAAGGCCATTTCTGCTCCTCACACCACCCTGCCAGCAATGGGCTTGGTGACCACAAGAGCGAGCCAGGACCCTGACTGACCATAGGGAAAGCCGTGGAAGAAGAAGGAAATGGGAGAAAGACAATGGAAATATTAGTGTTTCTCTTTCCAAGTCACTGTTAGTTGTGATGGAGCCTGGCTTTTCTGGGCATGGCTGGTCATCAACCTCCATTGAGGACCTTGGATAATAAAGCCATGGTAGCTGGGAATGAGTGTAGACCTTCCTGAAGCTAGGCAAACTTGACACAGGCATCTAGACAGGCTGGATAGATGCACCAAGATCAATAGTATGAGGTTTATCAAGGCCAAGAGTCAGTTCCTGCACTTGGCTTACAGTAAGCCCATGGGCTCTACAGGCTGCTGAGCATGGGAGAAAAATGTAAACTTTGGAATGCAGCTTGGTCAGGATGCCCCTGGCCAGAGGCTGCTACTTTTATTGAGGAAGACTGCATACAAAGACAACAAAGTGCTGGAGCTGTATAAACAAAAAAACAAGGTGCCGCATTTGTGCTCTTTAACTGAGGGCCACAAAACTTGAAGTATCAGCAGAATCCCCCAAGGTATGAAGTTCAACCGTAGGGAAGACTGTGTTTCAACACCAGATGGCAGCAACCCCAAAATGACTACCCATCCATTTCTTCAGGACTAAGTGAGACTGCGCAAGACAGCAGGTCCAAATTAGCATAGGAAGCGAGAATCTGCATTAGCACAAATGTAAGTTTCACGAATATACATATAATCTGAAAAGCTGGACGATTTCGGGAGCTGGGTGCGCACGTATGGAGGAGCTCTCTATCCTCCGCGCCGCCCCGCGCTGCAATGAAGAAATGCGTACTCAATAACGCCGCTTAATTGGTTTAACTCTATTTTTACGCTTCACTCCTCTGAGAAAGCGCGGCCCCGGGGCTGCAGCTCCCTTATCCTCCGGGAGCATGTCCCACCATTTCCCCCTCTCTCAGGCACCGAGGTCCGAAACTGCAGCACCCTTCCCCCTCGGCAGCGAGAGCCGCTCATTTCCGCCGGGGCGAGTGCTGCCTCGGCCCCCACCAGCTCTACTGTCAGGGCCAACAAGACACTTTCTCGCCCTTCCAGCCCCCTCCTCTCCCTGATCGGCTGCTTTATGGACGTGCTCCCTCGTCTTCGGCAAAAGGGAGCGCCGCAGGCCGAGTCCCTGCTGCCTGGGAACTGGGCCGCCAGAGCCAGACGGTGATGGGACATCCGTCGTCAGGCGCCTCCTCCGCTGTTGGCGGCTCTCGGCGCCAGGATCGAACGGTTGCGGGGAGCGGAGGCGGCGAAACACCGGGGATGGAACTACTGGTTGCTAGTGAGGGGGTCCGGCCGATTCCGAGCCTGTGGCGAGGACTGGCTGGCCACGGGCACCGGCGGGGCTATGGGAGAGTCGGGGCTCTGGAGGCGAGGAGACGAGGGCTGGAGACATGGCGGCGGCGGCAGAGACGGCGTACCCTGTGTTCTCGTAGCCGACGCTGCCCTTCCGCAGCGGTGCGGCCGAGGGGATGTCGTTGCCGCGGCTGGAGAGGGAGGCTGCCTGGAATTCAAATTATAAAGAAACCCCACAGAAACCCAATTCCATCCCAAGCAGGAGCCACCCTTCAGATGTCTCAACCCCAAGTCCCCTTGAGTCTCGGCAGCACGAAACTCTCCACAGCGAAAATGAAATGAAACGATGAATTTATTGAGTGAAAAAAATGTGTAGAGAAGGGGTAGGGGTGGGTTCCAGCAGGGCCCATGCCAGGGCCTCTCCTGGAGAGATTTGTTGGTGGGAATGTGAGGAAGGAGATAAAACATAGGGTTCTGGGAAGACTCTGGCTCCCAGGGTGTCAATGCTAGTGGTGTCTCAGCGCTACCGAAGGTGCTGCCTGTGGTGGCTTAGCCCATTTGCGGCGAGGGGTTTTTGCTTGGGCCACTCCCTGGGGATGTGGTTGGAAGGCTCTGATGTCCTGCTGCTGCCTCCTGACCCTGCTGTCCCTTGCGGATGACAAAGGTCTGCATCCTGGGCTGGCTGGGGGGGATGGAGGCACGTTCCTTGGACCCAGGGAAGATGGTGCCAGGGCAGCCCTGCTGCTTGTCACCCAGGCAGCTGGCCTTGCCGACTGCGACTGTCTCCAGCCTGTACTGGCCTTTGGGGACAGAGGCAACCTCCTTCAAAGTGGCTGAGATCTTGCCAGCACACTCCTCCCACCTGTCACCGCTGTCTCCGGCCAGGCTGGGTCCCTCCAACCTGCTGCTGGCCTTCTGGCTGGTGTGGAGGCCAGTGGGGACTGAGGCACCTCCCCTGGAGCTGGGCAAGTTCTTGGCGGCACCGAGCTCCTTGTGGGATGCTCTCAGGCCCTCCCAGCAGAGCTGGTAGTAGCGGGTGGCCAGGAACTGGGAGCTGAGGTGCCACATGGAGATGAAGGGGTGCCTGAGGGCGTCGCTGGGCTGGATCCTCTCATGCCTGCTCCACCTCAGGATCCTCTTCAGCAGCATCTCCTCTTCAGCTCCACCATCTCATGCAGGTCAGAGCGCTCAGCCAGTGCCTCCTGCCTGGTCTGAGACACCGGGGTGCTGTTGACCACTGCCAGCTGGTCCAGTGAGGAGATGTTCTTTGTCCGCTTGAGTGGGTTGGGGACATCCTTGCCTGGTGGCTGGAGCTTCCAGCAAGCGGTGCGATAGGGCACCCAACGGAAGAACAAGTGAGTCTTCCTGGCGGTGCGCAGCAGGTCAGGCCGTGGCAGCTCCAAGGCACAACAGATGTAACGCAGCTGGTTGTGCTTGTTTTGGCACTGGGAAGCTCACTTCCACTTGTCACAGGGCATGCATCACCCTCACCTCATTCCTGCCCATCTCACCCTTCTCTGAGGCGCAGCAGAAGGCCTGAACTAATCATAGTGGGAAATTAATGAATATTTGTGCACAGACCTTGAGTTTTCTCTTGCCTCAGTCTCTCCCATGTGAGGTTTATGAATGTGAGTCATTTCCCACCCACTTCTTCTACAGGAATGGTGTAACCCAAGTGGAAACCCAACTGGAAGATCTCCCCAAAACTCAGATCTTTTCCCATTTCTGGAGCCACTGGCAAAGCCCCGGCTTAGGGTGGCTGTGGAGGAGTTGTGGCCTTGTGCTGTGGGACTCAGTGGCACTTGGAGCAAGCTGCTGTAGTGCAAGGTGTCCCTCAGCTGTCTAGGGGCTTGAAACCAGATGCTCTTGGACATCCCTTGCAAGCCAAAGCCATTCAAAATTCCTTTTCGTTTCCCTTCCTTGGAAGGCTTTTCTGCATCCTCTGGAAGTTGAACTAGACCTATCTATGCTCTGCCTTGTGCTCTAGTAACCCCATCTCCTCCTCTTGCAGCTGGGAAACTTGAATCCCTTTTCTCTCATGCCACTTACACATCACAGAGCAGCCCCAGCATTTCAGCCCCAGGAAGCCAAGCCCTGGGACACCCCCCAGGAGCCTGAGTGCTCACCCCAGCTTTGCTAAGCCCAGCTCAGGGCAGTGGAATTGTGCTTACTCAACCAGAGCCTTGCATCATCCAAAGTTGCTTGTTACTGCTGGGGCCCTGCAGACAGCTTCTGCCTCTGCATGGCTGCAGGTCGCAGATTCTTGTCCTGAGCCTGTCTCTGGCGTGAAAGTTCTCCAGTCCCCAGAAAAGCCCTACAAGTTCTCTTTTGCTCTGCCTGCCAACAGACATGGCTGTTCTCTTTGCTGCCCTTCACTTTGTGTTTCTCTGCTCTGTCCTCAAAAGTTCAGAGCAGGGTCAGGCTCTGCAGTGCATTTGGCTTCATCTCTTGGCCTGAAGCCAGCACATGGGCTTTCAGCAGTCCAGCAGCTGCTTTTCGTTTCACTTTGCTTTCCCAGGGCTTTGGGGAATCCTGGCCTGCCTTTGCTTCCCCATCAGACATCATTTGAGGATTCAAAAACTGCTCTTTGAACCATACCCCAGGTGCTCTGCTGCAATCTGTCCCATCCTGGCCCTGATGCAAGGCATTTTTGGCTTCTCTTCTCCCTGATGCTGTCCCCAGATCCAAAGGCTTTTGGGAAATTCTGCCTCATGCAGGATCAAATTCTAGATCTTTTGGTTGATCCCTGATCCTGATTTCACACTGATCCCGATTTCACCCTGATCCAAGGGCTTTTAGGGATCCCTGTCCTGGCCTTTTTCCTACTCACAACTATGTTATAAATGACCCGAAACAAAAGGTCAGGATGCCCCACTAGAAAAACTCAAGTTGCTCCCTACTGGCGCAATGATGGGGCCTACCCCCATATCCCTCCACCCCCACTCACATCCATGCTCCCACTCGATTCCAAATCCCCCAGGATAGGGGCTGAGATGCCTATTTCACATTGCAAAATACGCATCAAATGCCCTCACAATGCTCCCAAACAGCCTTCTGGGCCAACTGATATCCCTCCATCTCTATAAACTCAAGCAACTTGTGTCCCCACTCACTTTGTTGTAATAATGTTGACATCCTTAATTGTTTTAGACAACAACATTGCCAGAAAGAGGGAGAGGAAGGATGGGTAAGGTGTGGAAGGGGAGGAAGGCAATCCCTGATTATCTCCCTCATTCACACACCCTACTCCGTTCAACAGCAAACAAGTCACTGGAGTCACAGCCAGAGCTCCACCATCCCAAAGCTCTTGTTGTTACACACAAATATTGCCTCGAATTCAACTTCTAAAGAAACCTCACAGAAACCAAACCCCATCCCAAGTGGCAGCCACCCTCCAGATGTCCTGACCCCACATCCCCTTGAGTCTTGGCAGCACCAAAAACTCCACAGCAAAGACTAAAGTGAAACAAGGAATTTATTGAGGGAAAAAAGGTGTCAGAAGGGGTGGGGGTGGGATCTGGCAGGGCCCATGCCAGGCTCTCTCCTGGGGGGTTCTGTTGTACTGCTGCTTGCAAGACATCTGTGGGGACATAGTAATCTTGGTCTTGGTGAACCTCATCCCATTGGCTTCAGCCCATCCCTCCAGGGCTGTCCAGATCCCTCTGTAGAGCTTTACTTCCCTCCAGGTAATCAACACTCCCACAGAAATCTCTGCAGTCTTCTTGAGGGATGCACTCGATGCCCTGGTCCAAACTGTTGGTAAAGGGACTGTCACAGAATCACAGAATGGTATGTCTGGGAAGGGAGCTTTCACCCCCTTCTTAGCATGTGAGGCATTATAAAAAAGATGAGTCTCATGAGAGTGCAGTTGATTCTCCCTGAAGGAAGAATACAAAGAACCGTGGTCAGCTCTTGAAGAACACTGAAATAGTGTGTTGAAAATATGGGTTTTGTTGGTGGTGGCACAGTAACTGATGGATGTATCTGGTAGTCACTGTTAAGAGCTTATTTGTCCGAAGGCTGCAGGGAGACCTCATAATGACCGCACTGCACCTGAAGATGCTACAAAAAATCCGGGGAGGCACTGCTTGCCAGGACATGGAGTGACAATAAGAGGGGCAATGGATTTAGCTTGAGCGTGACTGGTTTAGCTTAGAGATGAGGAAGTTTTTCACCATGAGCATGGTGAGGTACTGTCCTAGCTCGTCCAGAGAGGCAGTGGAGGCCCCATCAATCCTTCAGACATTCAAGGCCAGGCTTGCTGAGGCTCTGAGCAACCTGATGTGGTGCATGATGTCCCTTCTCACTGCAGGGGGGGTTTGACTGGATAGTGTTTGAAGGTCCCTTCCCAGCTTAATGCATTCTACGATTCTATATCTGGGCAATGGGGCTTCGCCATCCCCACTGGGTTGAAGGCACTTGCAAAAGATCAAGGAAACTAGAGGCCAGTCGGTCTCACCTCTGTGCCTGGCAAAATCATGGAGCAGATTCTCCTGAAGGTGCTGCAGAAACACATAAAGGATGATTGGAGGTAACCAACACGGCTGCACCAGGAGCAAATCCTGTCTAATCAACGTGGTGGCCTTATGTGGCATTACAGCTTTGCTGGATAAAGGAAAAGCAGCTGACGTGATCTACCTGGACTTGTGTAAGGCTTTTGACACTGTTCTGCACGACCTCCTGATCACCAAACTGGAAAAGAATGGTTTTGAGGGATGGGCCACTCGCAGGATAAGGAGCTGGTTGAATGGTTGCACTCAAAGCGTCGTAGTCAATGGCTCGTTGTCCAAGTGGAAACCAGTAAGGAGTGGTACTCCTCAGGAATCAGTACTGGGACCAGTGCTACTTAACATCTCTGTAGGAGACATAGACAGTGGGATTGAGGGCACCCTCAGCAAATCTGCAGATGACACCAAGCTGTGTGATGCAGCTGATACACCTGAAGGAAGGGATGCCATTCAGAGGGAGCTTGACAGGCTTGAGAAGTGGGCGCATGCCAACCTCACAAAGTTCAACAAGGCCAAGTGCAAGATCCTTCACCTGGGTCAGGGACACCAGTGCAAGCTTGCTGCCCAGAGGGCCAGCTGAATCATGGGTTGCATCACGAGAAGTGACCAGCAGGTCAAGAGAGGTGATTTTGCCACTCTGTTCAGCTCTGGTGAGGCCCCACCTCGACTACTGTGTCCAGTTCTGGAGCCCTCAACATAAGAAAGACAATGAGCTGTTGGAGAAGGTCCAGAGGAGGACCACGGAGATAATCAAAGGGCTGCCTTATGAGGACAGGCTGAACAAGTGGGGGTTGTTCAGCCTGGAGAAGAGAAGGCTCAGGGAGGACCTCACAGTAGTTATCAGTTCCTGAAGGGGGCTACAGAAAGGCACGAGTGGGAGATTTAATAGGATATGTGATGGAAGGACTAGGAATAATGGATGTAAATTGGAAGAGGGGAGATTCAGGCTAGATATAAAGAAGAAACTCATTACAATGAGGGTGGTGAGACACTGGAACAAGTTTCCCAGAGAGGCTGTGGATACCACGCTGGACAAGGCATTGAGCAACCTCATCTAGTGGGGGGTGTCTCTGCCTATAGCAGGGGGGTTGGAATTAGGTGATCTTTAAGGGCCCTTCCAACCCAATCCATTCTATGATTCTATATCCCATGTGTTCTGCTGCAACCTGTCCCATCCTGGCCCTAATGTGAGGCACTAGGGGCTTCCATGGCCCTTTATGTTGTCCCTTGATCCAAGGGCTTTTGGGGACCTCTGTTTCATGCAGGATTGAATTCTGGATGTTTTGGTGATCCCTCCTCCATTCCAAAGCTCTTGTTGTTATACACAAAACTGTCTGGAGTCCAACTCATAAAGAAGCCCCACAGAAACCAAATCCCATCCCAAGCAGAAGCCACCCTCCAAATATCCCAGCCTCAGGTCCCCTTGAGTATCGACAGCATCAAACACCCCATACAAAAGAGCGAAATGAAAGAAGGAATTTATTGGGATGAAAAAGGTATCAGAAGGGGGAGGGGTGGGATCCAGCAGGGCCGATGCCAGGGCTCCTCCTGGAGGGGTTTTTTGGTGGGGATGTGAGGAAGGAGATAAAACATAGGGTTCTGGGAAGATTCTAGCTCACAGGGTGTCCATGCTGGTGGTGTCTCAGCGCTACTGATGGTGCTGCCTGTGGTGGCTTAGCCCACTTGCGGTGAGGGGTTTTTGCTGGGGCCACTCCCTGGGGGCTGAAATTTCCTGTGTTTGGCAAGCAGGATCCTGCAGTATAGGAGAAGAGCAGTGCTAGATCTTATTCTCACTAATAAGGAGGATCTCGTTGAAGCAGTGAAGGTCAAGGGCAGCCTTGGCTGCACTGACCACGAGATGGTGGAGTTCAGGATCTCATGTGGCAGGAATAGGATTGCAAGCCAAGTTACAACCCTAAAATTCAGACGGGCAAACTTTGCCCTTTTCAGGAAATTGCTAGAGGAAATCCCATGGGATAGGGTACTGGAAGGTAAGGGGATCCCAGAGAGCTGGTTAGTGTTCAGAGACCATTTCTTCCAAGCCCAAGAACAGGGCATCCCCACAGATAGGAATTCAATAAAGGGAGCCAGGAGACCTGCCTGGTTAAACAGGGAACTGCTGGACAAACTCAAGTGGAAGAGGAAGGTTTATAGGTCATGGACGGAATGACTGACAACTTGGGAGGAATATAAGACTGTTGTCAGAGGATGTAGGGAGGCAACTAGGAAAGCCAAGGCCTCCTTAGAATTCAGCTTTGCAAGAGGAGTCTAGGGCAACGGGAGGGACTTCTTGAAGTACAGTGCAAGTAAAACTGTCAGCCTCCTGGTATTCTTGCCCATCTTCTTCTTTCTTGCGATGCACAGCTCCTGGGCATGGAGTGGATGATCCTTGAATACTGCCCAGCTGTCCTGGGCCCCTCTTCCTTCCAGGCCTGTCTCCCATGGAGCCTTGCCAACAAGATTCCTCAAGAGGTCAAAGTCTTCTCTCTTGAAGTCCAGAGCTATGAACTTGCTGTGCCCCTTCTTGGGCAGCGCTCCTCTCCAGAGTAACAGCTTCCATCTTCAATTTTGCACTAGCAGTGCACACTTTGACCATGTAATGCACCCTGTAATCCAGGTCATTATGAGAGGTATTAAAGCAGTATTGTCATTTCCAGCATCAACCCCTCAGAAACTCTATTAGTAAACAGCTACCAGTTGACTTGAGACCAATGCCTATCAACAGTTTGCAAGTCAGCAGGAGAGGAGCAGTCAGAAGCTATAATCTGAGCTCATTTGGCTCACAGTTGAATTTCATGTTTATCTAAATGTTCTGAAGATCTGATGGTTAAGACTTTGCAGTTTCAGCTGTTTCCTTTCTATGTGAAATCATCAGAAGTCTCTTTTCCTCTCCCAGAATTACTATTACCAGGCACCATTTAGAAAACCAGTAACCAGACATTAGGGAATGTAACCAGAGTAGATGAGGAAGAAGAAACAGCAATTTTTTGGAAGCTCCAACCTATTTTATATACAACCTCTCTCCTTCTGAGCAAGATACAAGCACAACATGCTGCTGATTTCCAAGTGCCATCTTGCTCTCAGTTAGCTTCCAGTTGTGACTTTAACTGGTTAGGTCCCAGCTATCCTGTCACAGCTCTTTAGGTATCACTCACTAAATGACCTCTGTGCCTGGCAAAGTCATGGAGCAGATCCTCCTAAAAGGGAGGGTGACACATGAGGTGACTGGAGGTAACTGGAGGCAGCCAACATGGCTTCACCAGGGGCAAATCATGCCTGGCCAATTTGGTGGCCTTCTATGATGGAGCAACATCATCGGTGGACAAAGGAAGGGCAACTGACATCACCTACCTGGACTTGTG
>VZTY01034367.1:0-68700 GCA_013400935.1 Turnix velox | reverse complement strand
AGGACATTGAGCTATTGGAGTGGATCCAGAGGAGGGCCACGAAGATGGTCAAAGGGCTGGAGCAACTGCCCTATGAAGACAGGCTGAAGGAGTTGGGGTTGTTCAGCCTGGAGAAGAGAAGGCTCAGAGGGGACCTCATAGTAACTTGTCAGTACCTGAGGGGGTCCTACAGAAAGGCAGGGGAAGGAATTTTTAATATGATATTGGATGGGAGGACTAGAAACAATGGATGCAAATTGGAAGGGGGTAGATTTAGACTTGACATAAGAAAGAAATTCTTTACAGTGAGGATGGTGAAACACTGGAACAGGTTGCCCAGAGAGGTTGTGGATGCCCCCTCTCTGGAGGTGTTCAAGACCAGTTCAATTCACTGAGCAGCCTGATCTAGTTGGAGGTGTCCCTGCCTATGGCAGGGGGGTTGAAACTCGATGATCTTTAAGGTCCCTTCCAACCCAAACTATTCTATGATTCTACGATTCTATGCAAGGGGCTTTGCACCAGGCTGGAGCAATGCAGATGTCAGCTGAGAGGTTTCTGATGAGGAATGCTTTGTTACAGAAGTTCCTACCACATGAGAATTAAACTAGGGTCGACCACCACATGTATTTCCAGTATTTTATCAGAGCACAAATTTTATAAACTAAATTAGCTCAGGGTGTTTCCATGTGCTTCAAAGCACCAGTTTGGACACTACTGCATGTCGTAGACAGACCAGTACCTACAGTAGCACTGGGTGCTGTAACAGTGTTATTTTGCTCTCTATATAGTCCTGAAATACTACCCTCTCCATGCTTAACAGCAACATGGACAGTGTCTTCATTGGAGCATGTTTTGACTTATTTTTTCCTCTGAGAACTGGTGTTTTGAATGCAATTACTATAAAACTCTTACTTCCATGTGAAAAATTATTTCAATATCCAAAGAAAGAAGCAATCAATGGGACTGCTGTTGTCTGCTCTCTTAGCTTTCTGACAAGATGTTAATCACATGGAATAGCACAGGGATCTTACTCGGAGTGGCCAGTATTACATCCTAAGGATGTGCTTTGAGGAGAGACAGTGACTTGGAACCTGAAAGCTGCAGGAGAAAACTGGGACAGCCACACTCAGCAGGTTTGTGTTGGATGCAGACTATTGTCAAACAGATTTTCCAGCTGATTTTTGGCCCAGCTTGCTGCAACCCATGGACACAGGCCTGATGCCTGAGGGAAGCAGCTGGAAAGTGAGCTGATGAGTTCACTAGGACTAAAAAATCTGAGGTTTTCGCATCACATGGTAAAGAATTTTGTGTGCAGACCAGTCCAAAAGAGAGAAGAGACAGCTCCAATGCAGAAACAAGACTGAGTTCCTGATGATAGGTCAAGGTGGACTTGAGAGGTTGAAGGCTTGTACAGCAGCCTACTCCAGTGAACTTCTGAACTCACCAGGATGTCCACTGGTTGCTGGAAATCAATGAGAACTTCACAGCACCTGTCCCTTGGGCTGGCAGGTTTCCACTGCTTGGATAGTCTCTGGGGAGAAGCATGTCTGCGAATGAAAATGGGGTGCTTATAGGAAACTTTGCAGGGAATTTGCACCCAAAAGTGAAAATGCAGGACAGAACTAATGCTTTGAGACTTTTTCATTATTGAAGTAGTACCTTTCTTATCACCAGCCAAGAAAGAAAAAGAAGCAGTTACCACAAAGGAGCCTACCCAGGGTGGTTGTATTGGTTGAATCCCAGCAAATCTACAAGAGGACTATTTCTACCAGCGCAGCCAGGCATCTGAGACATCAGGTATCAGCTAGTGTTTTATTACACAAGATATTTATACAGAGATATACAGAGGTGCCTTTCTGTCAAAATGGCACCCATGTTTACCATCAGTTGCCACCATCAGCAGCAAGACTACTTCCTGCCAAACTGAGGCAATGGCGGTGGCACTTTGATGTCTTGACCTCTTTCCAGTTTCTTCTCACAGTCAACTAGATAATTGACCCCATCAATGACAATCTGGACCAGCTCTACCTACAACAAGACAAAGAAAATAGTGTTACACCCTTCTGGTGTTGCTGTTAACAGAGTTTGGGAAAATGGGTTTGTACTGCAATAACAGCAGATGAAGTTACGAGTAAAGAATGTTGTGGCATAGAGAGTACACATTATCTGATCCAGAGTGTATGGGTCATGCTAAACAGGTGGAAACCCATAAGAATTCCTTTCTCCTGCTTGTCCAGGGTTTGACTCACCAGCCACAGAAATTTTTTATAAGATCCCTAAAGCCTTTTTCCATTCTACTCTTGCTCATATTCCTCTAGGAACAAAGCATGCAAAAAAAAAAAAAAAAAGAAAATCCTTACAGAAATTCTAAAGAATCCCCTAAAGGATTGACTTGTGAGACCTGTTTTGAATGTGAGCACTGAGAGCATGCAGGATCCACCCTAGATGTTTGCTGAATAGTAATGCCTGATACAGCAAGGGAGGCCTGTCTACTGGATTCCACACACTCATGTATGAGGGTGAAGACAAAGCATGCAAAAAACCCAGCTCCCAGGCACATATCATACCTGTGTTATCAGGGGCATTTAAGTGAGTTCAGAGTCAGAAAGAAATTAATCAGGACAGTGGTGCAAGGAGAGAAAGACAGGCTCATTGGCCTAATTAATGCCAGCCCTTAGAGGTGCTGGAGGCATGGGATAGTAGTCCTCCACATGGCTGGAGCTGTGAAGGTGACCAGACTACCTGTTTGGCCACAGCCATTGAGATTGCCTGAGAAAGCTATTCAAATCAGAGTCTTGTACTTCTTCACAGGGATGGCTCAGGATCTGTATGTGACCATGAACCCTGCTGCAGCGGGGAAAGTCGTCCAGCTCATTCTGCCAAGCATGCTAGCTTTGCTAGCTAGCCCAGGACCCACATCTCTGAAGCAGAAGCTGCATCCTAAACTCATGCTGGCTCAACATCAGTCCTCAGTTTAGCAGTGTTTTAGAAGTGCCTTGTCCTCAATAGGCTTTCATCACTCGTAGTGACATACAGGTACTACAGACCCTGTGATACTTGCTTGCTAAACAGCAAGTTATAGAACTGATTTTTCTTAATCTTCATTAAAAGATTCACTAGTAAATTTTAACAACTGACTTGTAACTGGATGTGGAGACTTAATCTCTTCATTGTGACAGTCACTGATTTTCAAGGGATTTCTCTTTACTAGAAAGCATTTAAATGGATTACTTGTTTATTTTATTGCCTTTTGCAGACTAGCTGTGTTGGGAAATAAGGGGTCTGAATTTCAAGCCTCCAGAAGAGCAGGGATTTCAAATTATGTTTGCATTGACCAGGAACTGAGACAAAGTGAAAATACAAACAATGTTATCATGCACCTTAGGGAGCATAGTTCAGTTCTGCAGACCCATTTACCACATAATAGAAGAATATGTCTATAATAGAGCATTTCTGCCCCCTTGAATTTATCTTATTTAGACTTCTGAATCTTCAGAGGAAGGACTGTATTTTATCTGTTGGTTTAATATTTTTAATCCTCATAGTATGAGGCACCACTGACTTCAGCACAAGTCTTTACATAAGCAAAAATTTATAGGTTTAGGCCATCTGTCAGGAGAACTCATATTAATTAATCATACAATGTAATTCTTCTATGTTACTAGTGGTATATTTTAGCGTAAAGCACATACCATGATGTTTTAGATATTAGTCTTTGTCATGTAATGATTTGAAAATTATACACTCTAATTTTGGTCTAGATTGAAAGGAGCTACATCAAGCTTTACCCAACTCCAAAAGTTAAAATTTCCAAATGGCCCTTGTCTGAAAAGGTGTTCAAATGGGAAGTCATAGAAGACTTGACTTTGCTCTGTTCCAGTGGAAGAAAACCCAAGGTAAGTGAGCAGTGAGAGTCAGCTGGCTAGCTGTGGACCAGTTTGAATCTGATTGTAACTCAGCTGCATTATAACCCAGGGTAAGAGTCTTGTTACAAAAGCTTACCAAGAATTAGGTTAAAATCATGTGTTGAGCTGGAACCCCGCAGTACAGAGCTGCAGCCATATATCAAAGTTACCAAAGACTTTCCATGCTGAACTGTTCTGGATAAGCAGATTTAACAATTTGCTAGTCTTTGCAAATGAGGTTTAACTTGCAGCAAAGCCCCCAAAGTAACTAAATTTTTTTTGCTAGATGAAGAGGCAATCCTTCAAGTCCTGACGTGTTCAAGCAAGTTGGCATCTGATCCCAGGTCTTGGGTTGCTAATGGAGAAAAAGGGTTCTCGGTAGACATCAGTCTCACCAGGGCCTGCTTTTTTGACCTAAGTTGAGAGGTTACAGAGGGCACCTGGGCACCTGGGCAGTTAAACATGTGACAGAAGTTGGGATCATCTGTTTTACATTTTCTTGCACTGTACTCAAATTGCTAGACTTACAGGATCTTGAAAGGTAAATTTTTGCCTCAGTTCTGGACATGGCCAAAGGTGAACCCAGTTCTGCTACTGATGATAAAAGAGAATCTGTAGCAGTGCTTGCAGAACTTGTTTCCTGTGACCTGGAGTAAGGATTTAGCTCAGGCAGAGCAAGTGAGAGAAGGCTGCGACTCCTTGTCATGGCTTTCTCTCTCCCATCCTCCAGTAGATTTGCTCTCAGGAGCTCTTCTACCTCATAAAATACTTATATACTAAATTGGAATGAGTTCTGGGACTCAGGTCTCCCAGGGGAACAATAGAACCACCAGTATGGTACAACAGATACTCATTCAAACTGAAATAGCTTCAAAACAAATATCTGAGATAAACCCATTTAATTGTAGCCTACAACCCAAAAGGGAGGGTGAAGAGCTAACAGTTGAATCTTCACCCCAATTTAAACCTAGCTCTCCTGCATCTTCTGCTCAGTCCCACAGCGGGAACATGAAGATGGCACCAACTCCTCCTCCTCCTCAGGTACTGTGGAGTTGAAAGAACTGTCCTTGTCTTGCTGTGAACCTTCTAGTACATGACTCTGCATGACTAAAAGGAACACAGCACCTTAAATCAGCCTTGCTTTCAGTGCCCCCCTCAGCCAGGTATGCCAACAGGCAGGTCTAAGAGTTTCCTCTGTGATACAGAGAACCATCATCCTAAGGAATGTCTGTTACAAAAGCCTGACATTTTTAGCACCTGTGTGCTCTCAGTGGAAATCCTCAGCACATGGTGCAAGAAGGTCACATTGGTGGAACTTGCTCAGGGTTGCTTTTTTCTTTCATTGCTATAGCAGGAATATTTGTCAAGTGCTTCATGCACATTAGTAATTTTTCTTTGAGTCAACCTTTCCATTGAACCATATTCATCAGGAGTAAAAACTGCCATAGCTCCACTGAGGTCAGTGAAGTGAACCCAACTGGAGGGGAACTGACTCATATCACTACAGAGGATTACCTCCGAACGACCCATGCGGTCCAGGTTGGAGATGTCATAGATGTCTGCTACAGCTGCTGTGTCCACTCCACCAGTGCCACGCTTTTGTAGGCGCAGGTTTTCCAGGATTTTTGGGAACCTGGGATCCTATGGGAAAAAAACAGGTGTGAACTGTTCAGCACAACTGCATGTTGTGCTGAACCATTGCAATGCTGTTATCCATCACTTAATAGCATATACAGTAAGAGAGGCAGAGATAGATAGTTCTTTTAGTCCTTGGGTTACAGCCTGTCTTGGTGACATCCTGAGGAGTAGACAAATTTCCACAACAAATACAGTAATTTGCAGCATAAAGGTGTGCTCAATTGGTCGTGCATTGCCCCGGGGATCTTGTTACAGGTCATACTACCATGCAGTAGCTGTAAGCTGTCATGGATGCAAATTGGAAGGAGGAGTTGGTGCCATCTTCATGTTCCCTCTTCCAAATTGGAATAGGCTGGATATAAGAAAGAAATTCTTTACTGTGAGGATAGTGAGACACTGGAACAAGTTGCCCTGAGAGATTGTGGATGCCCCTTCTCTGGAGGTGTTTAAGCCCAGGCTGGACAAGGCAACTGAGCAACCTGGTCTAGTGGGAGGTGTCCCTGTCTATGGCAGGGGGGTTGGAACGCAATGATCTTTAAGGTCCCTTCCAACCCAAATCATTCTCTGATTTTTCACTCTTCCCTTTATAAATCAGAAGAGCCAAATGATGTCACTACCTTTTAAAATTACTTATGTACCTTGCTAAGCCTGGGCAGCTTAACATGGACTCCAGCACGCAAACCAGTTCCCAGGTTGGAAGGACAGGTCAGCACATACCCGAGTCGTTCATTCCACATGAACTCCCAACCCCGTTCTTTAATTAATCTTTCCACCTATAAAGGAAAAAAAATTAAAAGAAAAAAGGAAGACAGAATTTAAATGTGCTATTTTAAGATGTGCTTATAGCTCTTTTCACCATGTGTCTTTGTTGATGAACTTCACTAACACCAGTGAAGTGTTACCCAAGTTACACCCAAGTACCGTCTACTTTAGGTCTGATGCAAACATTTTCACCCATCAATTACTAAGTTTCCCAGTGGATATTGCAAGGTTTTTTCATAATTTTCTCATTACTATTAGCTTGCACTGTTTGCCTCTTTATTAAAACTCCTTGTCATGGTGGTTTGGTATGGCCTTGGTTGATGAAGCCATATCTGCACTTTAGAATCTGGGTTTTTACTGCTTATTTCTAAACTTGATGTTTTTGGAAAGAGGTTGCAATAAACAAGCTGAAAGGATTCAAACACAAAAGGACCTAAAGGTGTTTTGCTTTGCTTTCAAGGTGATACCATGACTCACATGGGAAGACACTTGATTTCTAAATGACTAATGTTAATAGCTACACTTACATTATAAGGAGATAGCATACCTCATATATAATACTTTTCATTACTACATTTCTCACCATATTAGAAGGAAGAGTGAAATAATTATCTCCAGAAAAATCATGGGGTCTGTTGACCTTTTAATAGGCTAGTACTCTGTTCACTTAGCTATACTTCCTGGACTTATTTCTGTGATACAAATGCAATTTCAGTTTCATTATCTTCTGCTCCAGAGGAGAATCAGATATATAAGCCAGCTCATGCTCACAAGGCCTCTGCAAAAATAGGTCAGTACTTCCATTCTGCAAAAGGATACAGAATAAAAGACTCTCCTAATGTAATTTTTATATTCTGTGAGGACACTGTGGGACATTCTGTGGGAGAATTGACCTGATTTCCTGCCTCATGCACCTGCTCTGGTCTCTGTTCCCAAAGCTGACTGAAAACTTCTCATGGCCAGTTCTGTAAGTCCAGTTCTGTTGAAGGGGAGTTAAGCACAGTATCAGAAGCAAAGATGAGTCCAGCTGACTGAAAACATGTCACCTGGTCCACTACCCTGCACACTGTCCAGTCTCATGGCTGTACTTGCAAACCTAACAAGTCCCAGTCAACAGCCTCAAAGTTGAAGTCAAAGTAGTTTACAGTAGATCATTTTGTGTTCCCAAACACACTACATACTCAAACTGCCTCTCCTTTGCCCTGCCTTTTTATTTGTCTGAAGTGAAATGGCTGTGAAGTGAAATGGAAAGGGTGCACAGCTGTATGAGCTTTACACTTCCTGGGGATTTTCTCAGACGGGGAGGCCAAAGTGTGCTAGGGACTCCAGTGAGGAGAGATATATTTTTTATATTTTTTTCATTCTGCTTGAGTACTTCTACAGTCTTGGAGATGATATCAAACCATTTCAACCTCCTGTAGGCTTTCTACAGTATACTATGGCAATCCATCCAGGAATTGTGTATATGAGAATAGTGAATTCATACCTTGATTGTCTAGTCTGCAGCAATTTAACCCTCACGCCATCTCGTGAAGGATCTTTTATCTTTGTGAATGGCTAGATCAGAATAAAATTCCTTTCAGTTCTTAGTATTCTAATTACAAAACCATGTATCTCCCCAAAGGGGCAATGAGTGTCTACCGGATTCTGTGCATGGCCTCAGCACCATTCCACCCTGCTCCTAGCACACGGGATAAGAGACAGGAGGCTGGGACAAATAAATTTTCCATACAAGCAAATCAAGCAATCCAAACAGAATGCTTCATTTATGAATTCACACATCTTCCAGGCTGAAAACAGCAAAAAGGGGGTATTTCTTTAGGCAGTCTGTGATGAAGATTTTAATAGAAAAGCTGCAAAGGCATTTTACTTATTGCTCCCTACAACTCAGCTAGCATTTTGCCCATCTTTCCTCTGTTAAATGTATTAGAGTGCTGTATAGACTGGTGTTACCCCATTCTATTGGTCCCAGAGGTGTCAGTCAAGTGTGAACCCCAGTAAGCAGGGATGACAACAGCCCAGCAATAAACAAACAGGAATAATAAACTGAAGCAGAGCAGGTTTAGGTTTGATATTAGGAAGATGTTCTTCACTGTGAGGGTGGTTAGACACTGGTCCAGGCTGCCCAGAGAGGTAGTGGAGGTCCCACCCTTGGAGACATTCAAGGCCAGGCTTGATGAGGCTCTGAGCAACTCATTCACTGCAGGGGTGTTGGACTAGATGGCTGAAGGTCCCTTCCAACCCAACCCAACCCGACCCGACCCGACCTGACCTGATCCAACCCGACCCAACCCAACTATTCTGTGATTCTATGAACAAACTCATTGTGATATTACCTCTTTTAAACCACGGCAAAATCTTTCAAATACTCTTTTCATGTTTCCACCCTTCTCCATGGAGATCACCCTGGTGTGGTCTTCTTCATTAATCCAAATGAGAAATGTCTTGTCATTGTTATGCCTGTTTGAGAAGGAAAAGAGTACTTTAAAAAAAAATAACCCTCAGTATTATTTGCCTTATCACAGACTTTCCAGGCTGTGCAGTGGCTGAGCGTGTCAGAATAGCCTTTTTCTGTGGAGCAGCAGATGGCAGCTGCTTTCACAGTTGGGTCTCCCATGCTGATGCCATTTTCAGGCACAGCAAGAACAGTTTTTTTCATCACATTGTGCGTTTGCAGCAGTGAGTGAGGAAAAACATGTTGTCCTCTAGCATGAGCACAGCTGTGTATGCAGCAAAGGGAGATGCCAAGCTCTGCATCTTCTGCCACCAGAGACAATTTTTATTGCTCTTAGAAGACCATGCAGCTAGGAAAAAAATACCCTAACAATTACAATTACTATGGGGCAAGTACCAAGTCCATACTTAATTGTATTTTCCCCTAAATAAAATTTAAATCTCCTTCATCTCTTGGTAGCCCTGCATTGTCTCATCAGTCAAATTACATGTCCAAGTACAGCAGCTGCATGTTGCTTCCCAACAGTGCATTAGCGATGTTGGCTTGTCAATCAAGTTAGAAATGCCTGAAGATACCTGCTCCTGTTTCAAACAGATCAGTTGTAACTCGGCTTATTAAACACACGCTAGGTCAAACATGAGGTCACTTTTCCTGCTTTTTTTCTTCTCCACTTTGTCTTCTACTGCAGCCTTTCCACAGCACGTAGAAGGTGATTGATGGGATTAATCTCATTCATTTGAACAGTTGAATATTACTAGTTTTGAAATACATGACATTTAGAAGTTCGAGTCAATATAGAGCTTGGCTTTCAGCTAGTCCTTTACTGTGCCTCCTGCCAGTGCAGGATAAGCAGGAGTAAACATCCTATGCCATGACATTATGGTCACCCAAGACCCAGTTATCTCATCTCCAGTCACGTACAAATATTCAGGGGTAGATTTTCCAAGTAGTTTGAGGTTGGCCTGACCCAGATGCCTGTATAATTAGCTGAGTATCCCCACTGCTTTAAGCAATGTGGAGCAAGGCCACACTGAGTGCACTTAAACTATGCCATTGCAGCTGGTGAGGTCAGTGGTAATAGTCCTGCAGCCCACAAGGACAGTATTGCAATCATTACAAGGAAATTAATTCCCAGAAAATGGATACTTTTTGAACAGCAGCTTCTTGCAAGAGAGGGGAAAGTTTTCCAAATGTGGCTTACTGAAATACTTTCTAATTGTACTAATTTTTTTTCCAGTCAAGCTGATATTTCATGTGTAAAACAAGCAAAGAAACAGCTCTGTGTTAGTCAAAAGATCCCTGGATAATATTTATATTGTTAGTGCTTCTCCTGTTTATAGAGACAATGAATGGTATGCCTCAAATATATCCTTTCCCTCTTTCTCAGATTTAAACAGAGACTGGGAGCTGATCTGAAGCTTTTTGAAATAAAAGAATCCTCACACATTTCTAGCAGGTGCCTGCTCCCCAACAGAAATAATGCTTAGCTCATCACAGCAATACTGGCTCTGCTTCTGAATGTGAGCCAGTATTGCTAGGCACTGCTTGGAGAAGAGCTAGGGATTTTTCCTCCTGAAATCTCATCCTAAGTGGAAGTCCTGAATCTGACTAGGGAAAGTTACTGCTAGGTGACTCCTCAGAGTTCTTTCCAGATTACTTTTTCAAAATTAAGTCATTTGGTAATGTCTGAAAGTATATGTGGATGGATGCAGGTGTTGTGGACTGCATAGTCACTGATCTCTGCTTACCAGGTGTGTGTTGTTACCACTCTCTCTCCACAAGAAATGTTGTATTTGGGCGCAAAATATGTCAGGTGTGTTTCAGAAATAGACATAGAACTAGAACAAAATAGGAAATTCAACTTCTCTATCTCTTCTTTTTCATTGTTTTGTTTTTAAAGAAAGGGTTGCTTGCAACTCTGGGAATTAAAATAACATTCTCTTGACAGTGAGGAGGAGGAAAGCAATTTGTAATGCAACATCCTGCAGCCTTTTGGCCAGTGCTGCCTACCTAACAGCATAGCAACTGTCTGATGTCACAGCTGCTTCTGTAACCTCAGGTCTGCTGATGGCAGATCTTTCTCTCTTGAAAATTTTATCTGGAAATATAAAATTGAAGATATAAACCTGAAAAAGGAGCCACATGTATGACGCCGCAAGGATGACATTCGTGATGGCTTCTTGGATATAAAGGCTGTTACTCAGTATGTTGTTCATCACTACAATTTGTTTTATTTTTTAAATTAAGCAAGAAAACTTGAAAAAAAAAACAAAAAAAACCCAAATACTGGCAAACTGAATATGCTGTGAGTAGGGAGACAATGTGGCTGAAAGGTTAGGACAAGCAAAGAGATTCATAACAAGTCTTTAATGCACAACATAAGCATCTGCGTGTCACACAACGTACCAGATTCCTCTGGCATCTGGCCAGTCACGTGCCATCCCAGCACATGTTAGCAAAGGGGACACCGGCTTATCAAAGAGAAAATGATCCTGCAAACCAAAACGGGACCAAAAGATGAGAGGAAACAAAATGAAGTTCAAGTCTATTCAAGGAATTAGTTTAACACTAACACATTTTATGTGATGGCAATCAATGTGCAATCACTTGGTGCAGCTTGTGAATCTGGTTCCTACTGGAAATGAAAAGCACTTTGCCCATGTGATTTTCTTGAGTCAGACAGATTCTCAATGACTCTAGTTTTGCCAAAAATGTTTTTCAAAGAGGAGGTAGAAGTGGGAGGTGGGGACCTAATACCATGTACAAAAGATACTCTGGAGGGACCTAACTGGTCTGCATACTGACATATTTCTGGATAGGAGAAGGCAAGGAGTTCTTAATAACCTGGGTGAGGGGAAGCTAGATCCAAAAAGATATTTTTCAAGCATGAAGATTTAGCAATTTATTCCGAGCGTGAAGTCAAAGTAGGAATTAAATCAGTGCTAAGCTTGGCCTTTTGTAATCACAGACTTGTTCTGCTCCTAAACAGAGATGCTATTTCAGATTTAATAAAGGTGATTCTTGGTGTGCCACTGACTTGCCATATTCTGGATCATTAAGGTTATTTTTTAACTAATCTGGGGTTTTCATCCCAAAACAAAAAAGTAGCAGATATCCATGTCAGCACTGAAAAATTATTAGTTCTTGATTTATTGAACACTGCTATGTAAAACGTGTGGGGTTTTGGGGTTTTTTTTAATCTAGGGTTCAACTAAGAATGGTGAGTCAATTTATCCAGAATAAATGTGGCATGGTGTATGGGTTGATAAACTTACTTTTTATTTTTATCCTTTTAGTGGAGAATTCTGAGTTTTCATTATTGAATACCCTGTGGTGGACATCATACAGCCAGAACCTCAACCATGCAGAAAGAGAAGGTGCAGAGTGCTCTCTGGTTATCACAGGGACATGACATTCCCTTGCTCAGCTCACTCCATTTTATACTTCTGTTTAACAGAAGAATTCACCTTTATGCAAGAAAACAGCTGAGCTCTATTAGTTTTCCTTACAAACACAGAGGTCTAATCTGCAAAGTTCAAATGTCTTCTGTGCTGAATGCCATTCAGCTGGCACTGATTTGATCTCACAGAGATCAGATGATGCTTATTGAATGCTGATGGAAAGCTTGATACCATAGATTTTCACAATCCTAAAGTACTGGAGGAGGTGTGAATTAAAGATTGAATGAATCGGGTTATATTCAATACTGTGACTTATATACATTTGCATGACCATAAAACCCAATAAGATAAAGTAAAATGCTGAATCGATGAAGCCTGTTCTGCTTCCCAAAGCATTTAGCCTTCAACCATGAAAGAATTACATTCTCCACAGTCCTTTTTAGACCTCTGCTTTCTGAGGAGCTGTCTGCTGCTGAAAAAAAGCAATGAAATTAAACCCTACAACAAGATCTTGTCAATAAACACATTACCAAGGACATTCAATGAAAAAAGTTACTGACCTTACATAAATTCTTAACTCCTGGTTAATCCATACCATGGCAGCTAGTTCCAGGGTTATAAATAGCTATGTTACTTCATCTGCTCCATTTTGGTTGATGTTAAGGATTAGTGTGTCATGAATATAGCTAACAGGGTACAGCCATTCCTTTGGGTATTCAAAAGATTTGTTAATGTGTCACATGATGTGAAAAAAATCTATGATGAAAATCCTTGCTTTTCCATCTGTGTGACAATGAAAGCTCTCATTATGGCCCCAGTCCCTGAAGTCCTGAAACACAGTTACGGGATTGGGGAAAGCTTACTTGGTGCAGTTGGCTGCAGCCAATTGGGGAAAATTGGATTTAGTGTGATTTTGGCACACAGAAAAAGCCCCTCCACCCTGACAGTCTGGAAAGTGGAGAATACTGTTATACCTCAGTGTAACATTTTTAGTTAGAATTATTATTAATATAGAAAATACCAGACTTTTCTCAAGGCAAAGAACGGAATAAGTCCTGAATTTACCTTGTTTTTTTGTTTGAAGAGGTGGCAGCAGCTATGTATTCTTTACTTGACACAGATTTTTCTAGCCGTAATGTAACTCCACATTTCAGACCTGCAGAGGGATGCATGCACTTGGCCAAAATATAGACCCTGGATGATTTGCCATTACATGAAAAATATCACCAGGTTGTTAACTACTGGGTTATCCTTCTTAGCTACACAAGGGAAGTGGAGAAAGATGAAGATAAATGAAAGTAAGCAAAGGTGGTGTCAGTACCAGAGCTGTACTCACATCAATTAGCTGCTGCTGATCCCTCTCGGACATATTTGTCAAGCTGTAGTACTTTCCAGAGAGGTCTCCTTTCAGCCCTGCGAGCGCAGTGACTACAACGTTTTCCACCTCTCTCCTCTCTGCCCTGGTGCAGGCAGGAGGGAGGCTGAGGCCACGGATGCTGCGTCCGGTCCTCACGCGTGAGGAGAGTACATAGCGCTCATCAAACTGACCCTGGGTGATCTGAAGGAAGAATGTTTCATTAGTTCATACACAGTCCCTCCCCATGTTGTGCTCCATTACTAAAAATAAAAGACCAAACCATTTCTATTGAAATGTTTCTACTCAGAAAAGACAAGCATCTTTCAGAGGCTTAGAAATATGGTTTAGGGGTGGGAGATTGGTAGCTGGACTTAGTGATCTGAAAGTTGCCTTCCAATCAAGATGATTCTATGATTCTGTGTTTCTACAATTACATCCAGTACCATGACTGTAAGAAGCAGACCTGAGCCTTTGTTGCCTTATAAATTTCAATCCTACCTTAGATGCATCCAGGTCGGTGTGGTGCTTCATTGTCCGTGGATCATAGCCATTATGTCTCGCTTTGATGACAGGGTCAAATATCTCAGCAAACACCTACGGAGTCAAGAAAATCTAGAGAGTCCACAGCATCATAGTAATGCTTCAATGCACCAGTTTAAGACACAGGAGAAATCCCCTGACACAGGGTCCTGAATGACAAACATAAAGGGGACATTGCAGATGCACAAAGGGCTAAATAAGAGAGGAAAGCATGCTTTTGACCTAGGCAGTGCTGCAGTTTCTCATCTGCACAATAAAAAGAAGGTGTAATTGTACTTTGCTTAAGTTATGAGCATAGTGTAGTTAACACAGACAGATGCTGGATGTTGTGGCTACCAGGTTAGGTTTCAGAATGTCTTACCAGCCAGAACAGACACTCAGAGACCCCCAGCAGCTTGCCTCTTGTTTTTCTGTCATGCAGGAATATTCTGTCTCTTTGCTGTCATGGCATATTAGTCATTGTTAGAGCCACATGGCTCTGGTATGTAAACACCATTCACAACCATAGCTTCATGCAGGTGAGAAGTGGAGACACATCTGAATGAGTAAACTGATGGTGCAGAATGCAAGATGTCCCAGGGCATCCTCAGCAGTGTTTGAGATATTGTTACGAGTCTGTATAATGATAGGTACCACTGTAAAGTAGACTGGAGGAAGCAGACCATAGAGGTCAATAAAACTAAGGATTTTCTCTTTTTTCATCTCTTCTTCTTGTTCCAGAATGAAGCAAATATGTCCATCCTAATACTCTCTGTCTTCAGCTTCCATTGATCCAAAAGCTGTGGCTTAGTGGTGTCTGGCACTTCCCACAAGACATTTTTGTTTTGCTTTTGCCTCTCCTCTTTCACAAGGCAATTTCCATATTACCTTTACTTTGTGTCTCAGGGTTGCATAGCTTTGCCATAAACTGACTTGAGTTGAAGGAAGGAAGGCAGCTGCTGAAGGCAGGTAGCTGCTGGTCCAAGCCAGGTACATTTTATGAGCTTCAATTGCAGCAACACCTGTAGTACCTGTAGTGGCACCTCATGTTCATGTACTTCCTAATATAGAAGAGCAGGGAAAACACCATCTTTATGCATATGGTTTGCTCTTTGTGCACTCTCCAGGGTACAGTACCCTACCCAACCTTTGTCTAAGAAGCTCCTGTGAACCAGCCCATGAGACCTGCACCAAATATCACAGTGTTGTGGAGTCTTACCTCATACGATTCTTCATCGCCTGCAACCATGCCTACAGTTTTAATGAAAGGATGGCCAGGATTGTCAACCCCAGTCTGGATGCACTGGTCCAGGGTGTAGCCATTGGGGGTCATCTTGTCCCTCAGCCTGGAGTAAATGCCTGGTGTGAGGCACTCAGCCATGCAGTTGTTATGCTTGCGGAGATCGGGATAGTCAGCACTGGAGGGAAAGAGGAATCCCAAGCAATTAATGTGGCACCTTGGAAATTCCCAATAGTTTATTAAGCTGTTAAAGGGATCATGAGGTGCAGAGTTCACAGCATGGTTTGAAAGTAAAATTAATTCTTGGTTTAACTTTTGCATTGAATTTTAGGAAGGAGGAAGATTCAGGTCATTTGAAACAACCACAATGACAGAAAGTCACAGCTTTCTGCTACTTGGAGCATCAGAAAAATCAATCCAAATGTGCTTCAACGATCCAATGTGCTTCTAAGAGTGTCTCTCAGGAGACACTCTTAGAAATTAAATAGTTCTAAGGCCATTTTGTTCAAGTAGGAAGGGAATTTGAAGTCTAGCTGAAGCTCTTTAGAGTTTGGAGCCCAGGTTGTCAGAGAATCTCATTCTTCTATGACATCTGAGCTTGCTGTAATAGCATTGAAATAGCTTCATGGTGTACTAAGCCAGAGAGGAGAAAGATGTTAAGCTTTAACAAAGTATTGCAACCGAACTTTTACCTTGTACAGATGTTGATTTGCTTTATGCACAAATCCATTATTTATTTCTTTGAAAATATGTTTTAACTGGAATAATATTCACTATATATAAAAAAAAGACCTGTCAGTGCCTGATGTATGGTTTTTTCATGTTTTTGACAAGTATGGCTAGCAAAGTCAATCTACAGAGAATAAAGTCTGTAATTAATTTTTAATCATCATTCAAAATGTTTGCAACAGAATTAAGAGTAATTCAAGCACTGCAGTTACACCTAATGACAGTGTATGTACAATCAGTCCAATAGGCTAAGCTGCAAAGCATGCGGTAGCTGATGACATAAAATAAGAACTAATTTGGTGCTCTGTCTCCTTAGGCTTGTGATTGTTCAACAGTATTGGTTTATTTGAGTGCTGATACAGTCTCACATCTCTGCTTTTTGGTCTCAAGGACCATTGTTGGTTCTACCTGAAAATGGAGTTATTGTAGAACCATAGAATCATAGAATGATTTGGGTTGGAAGGCACCCTAAAAATCATCTGGTTCCAACCTCCAGGGACACCTCCTACTAGACCAGGTTGGTCAGAGCCTCATCCAACCTGGCCTTAAACATCCCCAGGAAGGGAACATCCACAGCCTCTCTGGGCAACCTGTTCCAGTGTCTCACCACCCTCACAGTAAAGAGCTGCTTTCTTGTATGCAGATTAAATCTCCCCTCAATTTGCATCCATTACTCCTAGTCCTACCATCCTGGACCCTATTAAAAAGTCCTACCCCATCCTTTCTGTAGGTTCCCTTCAGGAAGCTACTATGATGTCCCCCCTGACCCTTTTTCAGTGTCACACAGCCTCCAGGCAGACACGCTGATAGTGTGACCGCATGAGGCCCCTGGAGCTTTGAGAGGGTTCTCCTTCCTCCAAAGAGTTAAGTATTGCTCCTAGTCCAGTTAACAGAGTGCTGACCACTGCTTGCTGCTTAACCTGCCAAAAGTCCTTACCTTGGAGGGAACAACTTCCGCTTCTCATGAACAGCAGCCTTCACATTTTGCTGGTTGAGGAGGTATCCCGTGGTCAGCACCCCTGTGCCTGCAGCTGCAAAGAGTGCAGTGGTTGCACGGCCAGCCAGGAGACGACCAAAGGTGCTAGCCATCCCTCTTGGAAGATAGAATGCCTGTAGGAGAAGACGGATCTGTGTCAGCCCGTAAGTCCTCAAACAGGATGAATGACAAGGTAAATCCTCATTGCTAAATTGTAACTTGGTGAAAGAAGAAGTAATTTTTTTTCAATTGCTTGCACCACTGGTGTTCAGAAAAATGGTTAGTGGCTACCTGTGTTATTTCTATGCCATGCCTTAAGTAGAGTCAGAAGTCAGGTGAGTTTTTTGATGCTGTATTGAGTAAGAAATGATAAATCCAACTCCCTGAGCATTTTAATTTTTTTTATTACTTATGGACCTTTATCTTGCTTCATAGCAACATCATGTAATACAGAAGCATCTTTTCACTCACCAAAGGTACAGTAAGGTACAATTAGATGTGGTAGGATTAGCTAGGTTGTTCCTTTCAAGGCTATCATCTACAGAAATTGCTCCACCATTTCCATGGCAGCTTGACCTGCTTAGTACTTTGTGGTTCTTTCTTTCATATGAATAAAGCTGGAGTAGGCTTGAAATCAGAATACATCTCATACCACGGGAAAGGACCTAAAATCCT
This sequence comes from Turnix velox, assembly GCA_013400935.1. NCBI lineage: Eukaryota > Metazoa > Chordata > Aves > Charadriiformes > Turnicidae > Turnix > Turnix velox. The sequence goes on along the minus strand of VZTY01034367.1, from coordinate 51,064 downwards.
GAGTTGCATCAAACTAAGGTAGTGGAAGCAAACACCAAAAATCATAAGACAATTGGAACATCTCTCCTATGAAGAAAGGCAGTGAGAGTTGGGGTTTTCAGCCTGGAGCAGATAAGGCTCCAGAAAATAAGGAGAACTTATTGTGGCCTTCCAGTATATAAAGGTAGCTTCTAAAGAAAGATGTGGATACTTTTTACCAGGGCCTGTAGTGACATGTTTTACTAGGGATGTTGTTTTAAACTGGAAGAGGATAGATTTAGGTTGGATATGAGGAAGAACTTTATGTGATGACAGGGGTGAGGCAATGGCATATATTCCCCAAGAAGTTGGGCTGCCACATCACTGGACGTGCTCAGGTTCGGGTTGAATGAGGCTTTGAGCTACAGGTTTAGAGAAAGATGTTTCTGCCCACAGCAAGAAGGTTGGACTAGGTGATTTGTAAGGTCACCTGCACCCCACATCTATGAATCTGATTCTTCGAAGTCTCCCTGGTCTGAAATTTGTATACGTTTAATTTTATCCTGGTAGGTCGTTCACAGTGGAGCTATGGATTTCTGACAGTGTCTACAGTACAGAAGATCTATGAATCTAGTGGAGAGTATGGTATTTTCTGAAATTCAGAAGGCAGTGCATAATTTTTCTTCAAAGTATCAGAATTTGACTAGCATTGCTACTCACTGCAAGTTCCTCAGGAAGATATATGTCCTGTTTAAATGAACACAAATTCCATTTGGTGTCATTAAGAGAACCTTATGCTTAAAACTAGACTCTGGAAAATCATATTTAGGAAATGGACATGGAAGAATTACAGGAAAACATGAACTTTCTCTGGATATGCTACTTCAGTATTTTCTTGGTTTTTAAAAAGTATTTTTTTTGTGTAATCCCTTCATCATTCTACTGCGGTTCACTGAGTATATCAAAGCATTTATTTTTATTTTCAGTGAAAAAAGTGTTCTAATATCCAGTAATTTTCATGTAGATCTGGGATAATTAGTCCCAAACCCTGTAATTATTTGCCTTTTCTAGTCATATCTAAAGACAAATGCAGTATGCAGTAAAATTTTATGGTCATGGCTTGCATGGTTTTCTGTTGCAAAGAAGTATCTTTCTTGTAGTCTGGTTTCATGTGTGAGATGACTGTGTTCCATGTTTAAGAACTGTTTGACTGACAGAAATATCAATCTTTTTTTAATGAAAAGAATTTGCCTAAAAGAAAAATGGGGGAAGATTACACATAGGTTTTCTTTTCTCCCCCTCAGTTAGGAATACATTGTGATTTCCTTGGCTGTTTCAAGTCCTTGAGAATTAGTTGTACATCAATAAACGATAATAAAACACATGCTGACACTGGGGTGGGACAGAAGGATCATCAGCTGTAGCCTTTTCCCCTCCATCTGTGAATTCCTTTAGGTGTGTTGCAGGACAGGCTTTCATGTATGGAATAGGATTTCTCCTTCTCAAAATGCAGTGGGAGACTGTTTGAGTATAAAACAAAATCAAATAGGAAATTTGTGGTGGGGGGAAGGGATTGTGCTGCTTTCTCTTCTATGTATTTAGCGGATGGTTCTTGTGCTTTTTCATAGTATTGCATCCCCATCCTACACTCTATAAATACTTGCTTGTGACTAATCTACACAGAACTATTATTGTTATACCACAGTCTCTGAGAAACAATACATGTATTTTCATAGCAGCTCTATGTATTTATAGTTCTGTTTCACAGATGCCATCTTTACCACAAGGAACTGGCTGTCAGTCAAAATCCTGTCCTGAAAACAAGAAGTTGTACCAAAGTCTTGCAGTCATTGCAGGGAATGACATTATATCTTCAGTAACCCCGAGCACTCATCAGCATCTCTCCACCAGCCAGGATTTTTGAGGAGCTTCTAAATTCTGTGTCACTTCAAGGGATAAATTTGATATGTACATCTGATTAAATGAGAGGAATCAAGTGCTGTTTGTATTTAGAAAGAAGTGTGAGGTACAAGGTAATTCAGAAGGCTCTGAAGTGAAGGCCTACCAGGACCTGAAGGGGCTACAAGGAAGCCAGGGAGGGGCTGCTTGCCAGGGCATGGATTGATAGGACAAGGTAAATGGTTTTAAACTATAGTAGCACAGGTTTAGGTTAGACATTAGGAAGAAGTTCTTCACCATGGGGATGGTGAGACATTGCCCTGTTGCCCAGAGAGGTGGTGGAGGCACCAGATGTTGCCCAGAGAGGTGGAAACATTCAAACATTCATTTGCTGAGCCTCTGAGCAACCTGATTGAATGCAGGATGTCCCTGCTCACTGCAGGGAGATTGGACTAGGTGGCCTTTGAAGATCCCTTCCAACTCAATACGCTCTACAGTTGTATGCTTTGAAAGTAACTAGAGCAGTACATCCAATGAGTATAGAGTGTACCACTGCCTAACAGGTAAAGCTTATGGGCTCAAACGTATCATTGTTTTTGGTCATGTCCCATATCTTCCGGCAAGGCTGCACTATGTTGTTTTCTGTTTTCACATAACTTCCTTTTCTGTACTAATGCAATGTGATGTGGAAGACCCATCCGTTGCAACAGCAGCTATTGTCTATCTGCATGTTTCTCTAGCCTCAAGCCTATTACAATTATGAAGGATGCACAAGGGACAGAAGCAACGTCCCGGGCAGAAAGTTACTCTCTGGATCAGCATGATGCTGTAGTCTAGGACTGGCAGCTAAGCAGATCATGCTTCTCATGAGGCACTTGGCATTAATTTGTTCTGGAGGATCTAAGACATTCACAGGAGCTCTGTGGGGGTGAAAGATGCTAGAAACTGCTCTTTTTGATTTCTTTGAGGGGCATATCATGCTCATCAAACTTGCTAAAATCTAGAGATTGTTTAGCTGGTGATTCATTACTTCTTGTGTCCTTTACTTTGCCCTTCCAACAGCTATTCAGTAAGAGGTTGTGCCATCCTTTGAGCAGCTGAGGAGAGCGAACCTTCTGCAGAAGGTGTGCAAAAGTTACTTGGGGTGGCTGTGGCTACCTTGGTATCCCTGACTTTCAGGCTGAACTACACTGTGTGCCTGAGGTATAGGGCTGTAACAGAAATTCAAGTCAGTGCACAGAAGAGAAATCAACCATCTGGAGAAAGGATGAGTCTGGAGGGAAAGACAAAGAAACTTCCTTGGTCATTCCAGCTGTGAAGGCTTTGGGGCATGGCTGATGTGGGAAATACAGGGATATTGTCCCTCACTCCTGCTGTATGAGTATGAGTACTTCTTCCTCACTCTCATTTATGCCTGACTTTGAATTCCAGTGCTGAGCTTTTATGCCTAAAATGGCCCCTCTAAGCATGGAGAGTTTCACTGTCCTTCCTTCTTCAAGAAATACCACCGATTTTCTCACTATACCAGGATCTGATAGACTGATCTTCATCTTTGGGGCACAATGACTGATTTTTGGACACCTGATCAAGGGCACATTTTATGCTCATGAAATTTTATTCCTTTTGGGTTTATTTAATAAAGTCCTTTCCTTAACCTGAAGCATGCTCTGCTTTACCTGACAGATACTCCTCTGACAGCTCGTAAAAGCTCCCAACACTGGAGATGCCACAGCCTGTGTACGTTAACTACCTGGAAAAGAAAAAAAAATGGGAAAAAGAAATCTGAGTGAGATAAGCTTCCTTTTCTCTTTTTTTAAAATAAATTTTTGTCCAACTACACATCCCTGTGTTACAATTTAAGCCCAGCATTGCTCAGTCTGACATTTCCTTCCCTGAATGGTACAGTTCTGTAAGAAGAAGTTCAGTTTCTGTCTTTAACAGTAAGTGCCTCATCTTTTTAAACCCAGTCACTCCTGCAGGAAAGGTAAGAAGGTGACCTGAACAAACATCATTCATATCACGAGGCTGCTGCCTGCAAGGTGCTGGTAGATGACAGCTGGGCTCATCTTTTGCTCCTTTATATTGCAACGTGGCTTTGCCATGGCTGGGACCATCACTTGTAACTGTCAAAGGCAAAGTTTCTATGGAGAACATGAAAGTTAGAATTTCTTATGAGAAGGAAAACAACATTTGGACTGCTGTGGAAAGGTGACTGTAATCCTTTTTATCAAAACTGTCTACTCCTAATGCAATGTTGAGCACTCACCACAAGGTTGTGCTGTAGCTCTGAATATAAACGCATAAAATGCTGCAGCACGAGCTGAGTCCGTGCTGTGCCTTGCACAGGTGGTCCACAAACAACCACGGTAGCACAAATAAACTTGCACAAGCTCGACAATGAAGATTTTAATATAATGAGGGTACAAAATGAACAAGGCATTTTATATGACAGGAAACAAAACAGTTTTGGTTAAGATTCCTTCCCCTCTCTTCCCCCTTAAAATTAGCATGATTTCTAAGCAATACATTGCTTCAAAATAAACATTTCAGATAGACCCGTTTTTGAGAGAGGCTGAATCAAATTATCTCGAACAAAAAAACCCCAAAACCTCTCATCAATGCTCTTTATTAAATCTGACCTCAAACTGTTATTAGATTCAGCTATATTTTGCCATACTGAAAATGTCAAGCTGCCCTAACAATAAGCCTGCACAGTCACCGCTTCTGGGGATTTGGAGAAATGTAATTATTCCAGCCAGAGGTGTCATTAAAGGTGTAAGGTTTTTCCAAAAAAATACCCGAAATACCATGCTGTGATACATGTTTCACTGGAGACAGTCATCAGGCCTCCATGGAAAGGATTTAATTTTCATCAGGGAAATTTAACCACTGCACAGCCTAGAAAAAAAGGAACTGCACACTTCTTTTGTAGGAGTTTCCTAAGAGTCTTCTCTTGTGCACATGATGATAGAAATGTCATTTTCTCTTAGACAATTATATTGCCTCCATAGCACAGATGGGAAGGGGAAAAGTTGTTTTTTCAAGATGAGAAGAACTTTTGTGATTATCAGTTTTAAGGCTTGAAAAGAAATAGAGTGTTTTCCTGTGCTGATCAACATGCTGGAAGGAAAACTTCTGCATTAGAAAAGCATCTATCTTCCATTGAAAATTACCTAGAGAGAGTGTGGTCTGGAAAAGGTAAATTATTTAAAATGGTTAATCATTCCTAGTTCCAAAAACAAAAAAAGTTACCATTTTGGAGGTTTTTTTGCCTACATTTGTCTGCCTTCAGTTTGAGTCACTGGTTTTTGTTCTTTTATCAGCTTGTTGTAGAAATTTCTACTCATTATTTATACCATATGTAACTACTTAATAACTTAACCGTCACTTTTCACAGCTCTCCAAACATTTCTTCTCATATTTAGAAGTCTATTAATCACTCCTTAGCTCGTCCCTGAACTCTTTCCATTTTGTTTCATCCTTGACATGCTCCTGATACCAGAATTGTCCTGTCTGTCCAATAGTGGTTGCACTAGGTCTCTCAGATCAAAGCAGCAAAGCATCTTCATGTCTTCTAAATAGCTTTTGCATTCAGAAGTCCCTGTGGACTCACTGGAAAAGCATGTTGTGGTAATTTTCTGCCAAAAGCTGGTCCCTTCCCCCTGAGCCCAGGCTGGGAGTGACCACTTGCAATCCCTAGCAAGGCCTTGGGATCTTCCTGACCAGGGTAGTGAGGAACTATTTATATTACAGATACATTTCTGAGTAAGATTATGTGATGGGGTGATAGGTAATAGAAGGAACCTGCTTCATTTACCTCCCCATCAGCCCCATCAATAAGTAGTTTTTCTCCTTTGTTATGAGATTCAAATTGTACTGAAAAAAATATTCTTGAATGATTCCCTGTAATTCTCCATGGTTTTCCGCTTAAATTTTTTTCTTCTGCTAAGTGAGTTATAACTGCACCAGCTATGCAAGAGCTTCAAATTCTTTAAATGCACCAGGAGCTACATATGAATTTGGACTTCATTTGGGTATGACACAATTAGGTGTATCTAAACCTAGGCTGAGTTTTAATCCTGTAACTATGTCTTTTTAGTCGTCCACATGAGGTTCAATTTCCATGGACACAGAACTTCTTTTTTTGAGATACAAAACTTAATAATTTCATTTAATAGACTTTAAATGAGACTTCTAGGATTTATGGTGCGAGACCTAAAGCAAATGTCATTCTGATAATGCTCTGATGGTGATAAGACTGTTTATTTTCAAAAATGTGATGGATAGGCACACCAAGGGTCTTTTTCCTTGCTAATTGGATGATGGGAAGATTTCAGAGATGTGTCTTAAAATGAACTGTTTTGGTGTAAGATTGTGACAAAGTTGGAGCACCATGTATGTTGTGTGTGCAGATCAGCAGATCCTGACACATCAGGAGACACAGAAGTCCAAGATAAATTAGTGAGAAGTGGTGCTTTCCAAGTGGGGTAGCACATGTTAGAGAAGTAGCTCTTCCACAGATGAGGACATCACTGCCCTTGTTGCAGGCTGATGTTAAGAAAAACGGTCACCGAATATCAGGGTGGGTGAGCTTCTCAAATCTTCTAGCAGATGGCAGAGGTACAAAACCAGACCCAAGGATGATGTTGGTGCCAGGCAGTGCTGTAACTGGGAGGCTGCACCTGCTTCTGCTGCACATGGCGTCACTTGGGTTTGGCTCTCCTACCCTGATGTGAATGCCAAGGCTGCTGGATCGCATGCCACTATCCTATCCAAGTAATTTATCTCCTGCTCTTCCTCGTGGTCAGGACTCTACTGTCTCTTACTACATGTCTGTCTTCCTCTCCTTTGCAGGTAGCATGGTCTTCAGCAGTGCTCACATTCCCACCCCCTCAATTCGCACCATAAAGGGTAAGAAAATTCAGGGTCAAAATGGCCTTGAATGAAATGGCAGTGTTCCCATGTGATTTATGGCCAATGAATCAGCAAAACCCATCTGAAAGGTCATGGTCTTGGAGGTCATAGCTTCTATCTCTCTGCTGTCCCCCAAGACAAGCTCAGGTGGCTGTAACCAGCTTTCAGGATATTAATATTCTACCAGGAACATAGTTCGGTTTTGAAAGTGTAATTTAATCTATGTGTCACTAAGCACACACAAAAAGCAAAGACAAAAGCCAGGACAAGTTACTGCTGCAAATCTGGTGCTGGCTGAGAAACAGCCCAATGGTTTGCAAGTACCGTTTAACGTGGAGGGGCTGTATGACCTACAGGACTGGGAAAAAAAGAATGCATTATGCCTATTTCAGGGTCTTAAAACAGTTTTCCCTCTTACTTATGATATACCTAGATTGAAGACTCTGTTAAAGATGGGGATTCTCCCCTGGGGAAATCCAGCTGTTCTACATATTTTTAAAGCAGCAGCTCCCTCACCAATTCTAGAAGTTCTTTCAAATCAACAACTTAAGAAAGGTCTGGCATAGCAGGACTCCCCTTGCTGCTCTGGCTAGAGGCTGCAGAGTGTCTCTAGGAGTTAGGATTCACAGCTAGCATTGTGCTCAGGCTGCCTCAGCCATGACCCACTGCACAGGCATCCCTCAGTCTGCACACGGAAGATGGTGCTGCAGACCTCCAAGAGAGCCCAGAGGAGGCTGAGTCACCAGAGATGCACAATCCCACCATTTAAAGAACTTGGAAATTTTGCTGCACTTTTAATACTTTAAATAATGATGCCTTTGCTGTTGATTCCTTGCTTTCTTGAACTGCTTTTAAAGAGGAAGTTGCCAGCTACTTTTTCCTCTGTTAACATGTCTGAGGACATGGATTGGTTATCTGATATTTCACACTTGGCAGGCCATGTGCTGCCAGCCAAGGAGGGGAGGAAGGTACAAGGGTTACAGTGACATTTCTAGAAATAGAACTAGATTAAATATTTGAACCGTGTCATGGATGGTATTAATTGCCCCACCATGTGATCCTGGGCGACATTCTAGAAGAATGGCAGAGTCACAGCTAAAGTTCACACCAGCTTAGGGCCACAGATAACGTATATGCACCTCTTAAACTGCTAAGCTGTTTAGCTGTCAGTATCACGGCAGTGAGCTGAACTTTCACGTGGTGGAGGGAGGAAGAGGAGGCTGTTTTTTTATATTTGAGAAGCAACTCCTTTGAGTTGTCCTTAGCTGGAGCTAAAGCTGACAGATTCCAGTGGAAAGTTTTCCCTGCCTGTCCATGGAAGTTGCTGGAACCTTCCAAAGATCTGAAATAAATGTCACACAGGGCTACGTGCATGACAGACCATTTTTAGATGCCTAGGAAACATTTTAAATTGCTCTTTTTTTGATATCTCGCTCTACAGGTTCTGAGGTAAATTAAAAATTTAAGTCTCATGAAGCGATATTGGTGGGTTTTTTCAGTTTCTCATAGCTCACCCTAAGCTAGACTTGAATTTTTTGGCTAATCTGGGTTTAAAACAGCCTGCAGAGTGCAGAAACAATGCCAGTGCAGATACCGTTCTAACTATGCCTTAATCACAACATGAAATATCTCTACAAAAAAATCAAGTAAATTTCAAGTTTCTTTCTCTATGTAATGATAGAGATCAGTATACGATTATAAAAACCTGATGATTTAAAAACAAATAAACAAAAAAATACCCAAAAAAACCCCCAAAACCAAACCTCCTAATTGTAATCTATTAATAGATTAATATGAATAGAGAAGATGTGGAAGAGGTTATGACTCATCCATCATTGATCAGGTAACTGCCCTCAATAACAACATGATTTTTGGGTTCTGCCACCTTGAGGTCAGACGCAGCCTGGGGAGACTCAGAAGACCCAGTTCTCCTACCAAATCCCAGCTGAGGTGCAGAGAGCACTGGCTGTTCCTAAATCAATCAAACACTGTTTTACAGTACTCATCTCTGGAGTATGGAACACTACAATCAAATCCACAAAGAAAATTATTGAATTAGATTTGTTTTTCTCTAAACTTGTTACACATTTGCAGAGAGACGTATTTTTCTCTTATGTCAACTGTTACTTAAGGGTCAGCCTCTGGAGCAGCTGCACAGTGGGGCTGGTACATTTTTTTCCCTCTACCAGGTAGTTACGTGAATCAATAAATTGTAACCAAATTGCATCACATCCTGTGGTGCCTTGAGTTCATTTTTACTAACCCTCGTCTATGGAAAGGCTACCATTTGAGAAGCTAGAGAAGAAATACAGGTATTTAAACTGACCTTGGAGTTGAAGGTAGAGACGTCCTGCTGCCTGCAGCGAGCCCAGAGTAAAGAGAACAGCAAGTTGGTGCACTGACAGGGGCACAGGTAATATGAGAGTGGGGGAGGGAGGGGAGGTGATGGAAACAAAAATAATTGCTGCAGTGGCCAATCCTGTTTCACTGTGTTACATGAATGACATTTGCTCACAGAAGGGTGCCCTTGAGAACCTCAGCAGGAGATGGCAGGAGGGGTCAGGTAGCAGTTGGGTGACAGCAGCATCATCTTCCAGACTCTTCTCAAGGGGAAGGAGTTCATGTCAGCAAATGTTGGGCCAGGTGCTTAATGGCAGTGAGAAGCACCTCCACTGCTTCACCCACTTTTAGTGGCAGTCAAAAGAGAAAGGTCAAGAGCAGCTCCCTTTCCTGCCTGAACAGCTCCAGAGAGGCTGAGAGAGCAGGATGAATCCAGCTACATATAACCCGTGTGGGAACGGATCAGAGCAGGAAAGAGGATCTGAGATTGCTGTGGGCATTTGCCCCATGGCATCTCCCACCTCCTCCTTCCTACCTTCCTCCTACATTACTTCGTAGCTCACAACACTAGCTCTTGACTCTTTGTAAAGCAGAGGGGTCCAGGAATGTGAAATGCAAAAAGGGCAGTATCTGAGGCTTTCTAATTATGATTATTACAGCTGCATAGGGGTGAAGCCGTGGAAGGAATAAATAATGTTTGGGAAAGCAGAAAAGAGTAATCAGTTTCATTCACCCAGCAATTCCCCTGTCTGAAGCTGAACATTTATCCAGCCTGACACAAGAGCACAGAGGTCAGTATTGTGCAGCTTTCAAAAATCCAGGACTTTTTAATGCTTTTTCCTTTGTACATTTAATATTCCTTGAATTATGCAGAGTGGAACATGGTGAACAGGAAGGAACTGAGCTCCATCTCTGGAAGTATTTCAGAGATGGATAGGCTCAGGGCTTAGAGATATGGTTTAGAGATGGTTCTTAGGTTAGGTTGAGGGTAGGACTCAACGGTCTGAAGAGTCTCTCTGGACCTTTCTGTGATTCTGTGCTTTCCTAAACTCAAATATCAGATTTTTGAAACTTTCCAAAACACAGATGTCTCTTCCCCAAAATGTCACTTGTTTAGATTAATGAGAGGCATGCATGTTCCCCTGAGTAATTAAAAACAAAACAGTCACCACATATCAATGCATCTGGACTACTAGGTATTAAAAACAACCTCTCTTAACAGCACATACTTTTTATCAACCCAACGCCGAGTTTCTGGTATTGATAGAGAGCAAAAAATCCAATTGAGGATCTTTTGAGGTAACAGGAATAGAGAATACAAGCACAACAGGAACTGGTAGAGAAAACAGAAGCTGAATTTTCCTTTTGTACTTGGCCATATCTCCTTTTTGGTAGTCCTATGGACTCCCCCATTCTGCATTTAATGTCATCTCTTTCAAAGCAGTGCAGCCACCATACTCCAGTTCAACAGCTCACAAGGCATGAACCTTACCAGAAGAGTTGTGACCAGGAGATTGAGAGAGGTGATTCTGCCCCTCTAATCTGCTCTTGTGAGATCCCACTTGGAGTTACTGTGTCCAGCTCTGGTGCTTTCAGCACAGTAAGGATATGGACCTGTTGGAGAGTCCAGAGGAGGGCCAAGGAGGATGATCAGGGGCTGGAACACCTCTGCATTGAGGACAGGCTGAGAGAATTGGGGATGTTAAACCTGAAGAAGAGAAGACTACGGGGGTGTGGCCTCCCAGTGCCTGAAGGGGCTACAGGAAAGCCAGGGAGGGGCTGTTTGGCAGGGCACGGAGAGATAGAAGAAGGGACAATGCTTTGCAACTAGAGCAGAGCAGGGTTAGATGAGGCATTAGAAACATAGTCTTCTCCATAAGAGTAGTGAGGAACTGGCACGGGTTGCCCAGAGTGGTGGAGATCCCATCCCTGGAGACATTCAAGGCCAGGCTTGCTGAGGCTCAGAGCAGCCTGATCTAGTGCAGGATGTCCCTGCTCACTGCAGGAGGCTGGATTAGATGGACCTTTGAAAGTTCTTCTTTTGCTCAGAGCTGGACACAGTATTCCAGGTGGAGTCTTATCAGATCAAAGGAGCAGAGTCCCCTCTGTCAGCCTGCTGGCATGGGGAGTAAATGGGAAATGTCATAATACCAATCAAAGGAATTGAGACAGAAATTGTAAGTCTAGTTATTAGAATATATATTTAATTAGGTATGTGTTGGTTCTGAAGAGCCTGCAAGGATGTACACTAATCACCAGCTCTCCTGCTGCTGAATTCAAGGCTCTGCTATTTTGCAGCTGCAAAAAGCCATCACTGACAATATTCCTATAAGATGGCACTTGGCTTCCCTCATTGTAATTCAGCATTGATGGATCATTAAGTCTTGAGCTGCCTAAAGACAGAGCAATACAGAGAAGCATGCCATCTTGGGATTGAGCATAATTGTTCAGTGAATGGTTAGCAGGCCTCTTGCTGAGGTTTCTCTAGGACTGTGGATACTCAATATCCACTTATGTAGAATATATGTAGTCACTAAGATCTCAAACTGGGAAAAAAACCAAAACTAAAAAACAAACATTCAATTTTGGGGCAACATTTAACCACTTACATCCTACTGAAGTTGATGGAATTTAAGCAACAACTTAGTGCCATCGTTAGGCAGAAATTCACCACAGCCAAGTGCATCAGTATGCACAGATCAGACCTGCCATGGTTGTGACTGCTTCAAAGGAAGGCACTTTAGGGTGCTAATACATGTCTACTAAATAAAGAGCTAGACTATATCCAAGCGACCTGTTAAAAATAACCCTGGCTATTTATAGTCACTAAAATTTTTCTTCATGAGACATCCACTACAGGGCACAGGAAAGGTTTTCTCCAATGGGCAGGGTAGAGAATGACCAAAGGGTAGAGAAAAGGTTTTCCTAAAAATGGAGTTGATCCTTTGGAAAAGCTGGAATATCCCGAATCCTCACAGCAGAACCATATGGCTTTCAGCACAGTTGGCTATATTTTTGCCAGCTGTGTTTCAGACTGTTGTATCCCAGCAGGGATGCTTTCACTTATGGTGGACAGACTGAAGATGGGAATTGGGCAGTGTAGATCCTGAGTGCAAAAGGGTTGACAATGCTTTTTCAAACAATTCCAGCCCTTTGCACAGTTGCCTTTGTGTGTGATGTTTTGGCAAAGCATTGGTCTTGTAAAAGAAAAAAAAGAAAGATGGAAAGATGTGTTTTACTGGAATGCAATTTTCTCTTGAGGATACACATTATAAACATGATTATAAACACTACTGCTTTATAAGAGGAGACTCTGACGTCCTCTGCTCTCTGACCCAGAAGAGGATCCTCTTCCTCACTGTGTCCCATCTTTGACCTCTGAAGCTCTGTGCATTAAAGTTGTTCTGCCTCGTGTCTTAGCAGCAGCCCTGAAGAATGGCCTGAGCTCATGCCAGCTGGATTTCATCTTCTCAGTGGTCTAGAAAGATGGCCTTCAGACTAGCTACAGCTTGTGTTCCTGCTCCAGCAAGGGGATTGGTCTAGATGATCTCTCAAGGTCCCTTCGAATCCCTGATATTCCATGATTCTGTGATTGTCCTTCTACTGCTGCTGACAGGTGGTGCTGTTCACCACTGGCGATGGAGGCTCACAGTCCAGCAACACATTGCTTTCTCTGCAAAACACATCCTAACTATTCACCTGGATTTCTCCTACAAACATTTCCACAGGTGGGATTCTTTCTCATTTCATAAAACAGTACTGAGAATGCATTAGTTATTTTAAAGAAACCAAACTGGCAAAATTAACCAGTTCTGACATTGTGATTATCAGAGAATTCAAAAGGGACTGACCACCAACAAGCATATTGAGATATTCTGAATTCTGAGCACCTTACCTCTTTCCATCATGCTGATCCAGCATTTTTTGTCATAGAAACTGCAGCAGACATGGTTAGAGAATGAAAAATGTGCTTTTTTTTCAAATTATGCTTCCATTGGGAGTGAAATTTTAACACTAAATGAAGTTTAATTGATAACATATTTAGATTTTGAGATTAGTAGAAAACATTGATAGGACTTTGCGTTTTCTCTGGTTGGGAAAGTTACTACTTTCAATACACCACTTACCAACCCACATCTACAGGGTTGGCTCCAGCAGGCAGGGAGCTGGAGTAAACAACAGTGGTAGCTTCAGTTCTCTTTGAAACTCTAAAATTAAATCAAAAATCGACTCTTCTTAATTTTCATTTCTTCTTGGCTATACACAGATAGAGCTAGAACATTAAAATGTTACTTTCAAGGCAAAATTCAGTCCTCTCATGTTCATTTTTTGCGCAGTCAGTCAAGACTAGTTTCAGGCTTTTTTCTTCACAGAGCTGAGGTTTTGTCACAGTTGCACCAGGTGGCTTCTCCCTTTTTTTTTCCACGGTTAAGAAGTTTTGTGTTCTGTCAAATTTCTTTAAGGATTTGATCATCTCAGTGAGGCTGTTACTTCACAGAGCATTTAGTTGTTTTCTTGCAAGAAAATGGCTTCCTCCTCCCACCCTCCATGATCTTACTGTGCCTGATTATGTCATGGAGCAGATCCTTCTGGAAGATGTGCTGGAACACACGGAAGGCAGGGTCTCCTATGGAGGAGAGAGTGGCCCTCTAGGATGGAATGAGTGAATCATTGGGCAGTGGAAGAACTCTGGATGTCATTGATCTGGACTTCTGTAAAAGCATTTGATATGGTCCTCAATAACATGGTGGGGAAGGACTTTTTGTCTGAGCATGGAACAATAGGACAAGAGACAGTGGTTATAAATTAGAGCAAGGTGGATTTAGATTAGACATTGGGAAGAAGTTCTTAACCACAAGGGTGGTGAAACATTAGAAGAGGGTGCCCAGAGAGGTAGTGGAGCCCCAGCCCTAGAGACCAGGCCAGGCTTGATGAGTCTCTGAAGAATCTGAACTCCTGAAAGGGGGGTTTGACTAGATGGCCTTTAAAGGGTCCCTTCCAACTCTATGATTTCATGATCATTCTCTCTAAACTGGAGAGATGCAGATCTGATGGAATGGATTGTCTGTTGGATAAATAAAGAATGTGCTGTATTGTGGCACCTGAAGAGTCACAGCCAATGGCTCAATGTCCAAGTGGAGACAAGTAACCAGTGATGTCCCTCAAATGCCAAAATTAAGACCATGCTGTTTGCTGTCTTCACTGATGACACAGGCAGTGGGATTGCATGCACCCTCAGCAAGATTGCATTTGGCACCTGGCTGAGGGGTGCAGTTCCTTCAGTAGATAAAATGAACTCCCTCCTCACCCAGAAGCTGGAAGAGTGGGCCTGTGCAAACTCAATGAAGTCCAACAAGGGCAAGTTTGCCTAGGCTGGAGCAACCTCAGGTATTAGTATAGACTGTGGGAATGGAGCAAAGGCAATCCTGCAGGGAAGAGCTTTGGGACACTGGTGGACACAAAATCTGACATGAGTTGGCAATGTGTTCTTGCAGCGCAGAAAGGCAATCATATTTTGGGCTGCATATAAAGAAGTGAAGTGTGGCCCACGTGTCATTGGAGGTGACTTTCTCTTCTACTCTTTTCATGTGAGACCACACCTGAAATGTAATAGGCATCTTTATATCTTAAAGAAATTACCCAGCTCTACAAAGGAAAGCAGTAAACACCAATTAAAGCATATAACAGAAGCTGGAGACATGGCTTTGTAGCTTTAACCACTGTTTTCCTTCAGTTAGCAAGTAATTGTTTGCCTATCACAAGAGGAGGGACATACCACACTTGCAAAACTAATATGCTTCCTCTGTTTCCTTGGGCATAAAATGTGGCTATACTAGGTCTTTAAGCCCAGGGATGGCCAAGAAAGGCTGGGGACTTGTGGATAAAATTCCAAACCCAAACCCATGGAATAAAGAGGTCAGAGAAAAAGTTACTTTACTCTCTGTTTACATAATTCATTGCCTTTTGCCTGAAGAAATGCTCAGAGTAACGGTTAAGTCCTTAAATGCCTTCTAAAATCATATTTAAACTTCACCTGCTTGTATCCTCCTAGTAAGGGGAATGGAGAAAAATTAGTTGGGCAGTTGGTTCAGTTTAAACAGTTACACCTCTCTTAGTTATAAGTGCAAACTACATATAAAATGCAAAATACCCATTTTGTAGTGGAGCAGAATTTGTAGCTGTGTACAAAGCAGGCTTTGTTCTTTCTTCCAAGTCAAATTAAGCTTTATTCCCAGTGATGGCCACAGCAGCTGCAATGCAGCATGAGTAAAAAAAAGAAAAAAAAAATCTAGTAATTCAAACCATTCTTTACCAGTAGAGACACAAAATTTTCTCTGATTTTGTCCTTCCCATTAATGGCTTGTCCCTTTCCCTTCCAAATTTCAGAAGTGAATTTAATTATTCACAGTTGGGGGTAAAAAGTAAAACATATACCAATAAGGACCCTTGAAACTCCAGAGAAAAGAAAGAATGTTTAATTAGCATATAGGCACAACACTCTGCCTGATACGCCTTACTAACAATACAAAGCAATAACCTCAGGTCAAAAGGTACATTACAATACATGCAAAAACATCTGGATTGTGCACTAATTAACACATTAGATATAGGTACGTCTGTCAAATAAACATACAACTACCCACCTAATAGTTCAGAGACTATTTCAAAAGTAAAGGTACAACAAAACAACCATTGCTGAGCAGCGTTACTGGACATAAAAGCATCCTACACAGAGACATTTGACCTTTGGAGGCAAAAACTGTAACAGGCAAAGTAGCTGAGAGCCAGATCCCCAGTTGCTTGCTTATGAAAAGCTCTCAGTGAAGCCTAAGGTATTATCAGAATGAGGTCTGAAGGATTTTGCCCTTAATGAGTAACAATTATAAGCGTGAAAAAAAATGTCTCTAGGGATGAGAATTTTAAATCATATATCTAAGTTTAGTGTTGCTGACAGGAGCTAAAGGAGGGAAGAGTGGGTATTGATACAAACAAAACAATTTTGTAAATCTTTAAAATAAATAATGATTATGGAGGAAAGTTTGGGTTATGTCCTGAAATAAAAATTAATACACTTAAAGTTAATAAATACTTTAAATAGTTAAGTTCCTTTTTATCCTAGAGAACAATAATTAAGTGTTTAGAACTAGGAAAGCAGGAAGAGGACAGAGATCTCTTCCTCACAGTTAAATTAAGGGAGATCAGTCCCAGTATCATCTTTTGCTGTTAAGCTAGGTGTTACAGGACTAGCCAAAGGGAAGGGACAGACTCTACAGCACCTGCCACTGTAAGTTCAACTGTTTTCTTCCACATGATGACTAACCCACAGGCTCAGTCCATGGTGAATTAAGTGAAGGCTGGGGTGGGTGGGGGAGGAGGAGAGGGACAAGGAGCAGGGAGTGAAGGCTGGGGTGAAGGCAACTCTAATTCCATATCAGTGTGTGACGACTGCTCTCTGTCACATGGAAGGGGGGGATATGTCTGCTCTGTTGCCCAGGCTCCCAGATTCACAACGGGCTGAATTCTGGGCTGCTACTTTTGCAGTTAAAGAACATCAAGAAACTCCCCTCACACTCTGCTGGCAAAGCATGCCCTCCTCTGAGGCCAGCAGGTGAAAGATCCTATCCCCATTGCAGCCCCCCCACACCCTGAGGCCCCTCCATTGACCAGGAGAACCACTACTGCACCTGGCTGGTGCAGCAGGGCTGGGGAGCAAATAAAAGGCAAGTAGAATGGGCACTTCAGCCCTCCTCCTTCATAGGAATCCTGAATCAGCTGGACTTTTTCTTCAGCTTCAGTGTCACAAACAAGCAAAGTCTGCTCTGCTTGCGCAGTGTAAAAGCTCTAATGCACATGTTCCTCAAAGCCAGCAAGATGGCCAAGTGCTCACTTGGAGATGTCCCTCCCTAAAACACCAGAAGAGGCAAAAAGCAGGGGTTTACGACTTCTATCTCATTGTGCTGCATGGCTGTGGTGGATGTAGTGGCACACAGAAGCCGGTAGGAAGAAGCTTCACAATCCCTGTGTATTGTACCAGGGAGATCACTGCACAAGCTGGTTACATAGACATACCAAGGCCAAGCCACACATCGAAGAGGTTGTTGCTGCCTGCTCACTAATGCCACAGCCCAAATATTGTAGCAGTACTGATGCAGAGGCACTCAGGCCTCTGACACACTAAGTGCACAACTCAACAGCAGGGTCAGACACCCTGGATGGGTAGCTGCAGCACCAGCCAGGGTTGTGGGTAACATGATGCTATGCCCACTTCCTCAAACACTTCACCTCCTGAGCATTTTCATGAACCCACTGTAACCCTTCAACCAAAAGAAAATTAATACCAGTCATCAGCATAACAGCTTTTGAAACACTTTCCCCTGATTTCTTCTTCATTAATTCAAAGTGTTTTACGGAACTACCACATGGTAACTGCTTTTGTACAGAAAATAAACATTAAAACCATTTTATGGTCCAAATAAACCACGCTTTTTTTTGGGTTTGGGGTGTTTTTTTTCCCATATCATTCACTGGGATGCAATCGGCTTCTTGTCAGTCATTACTGAAGAAAATAAGCACATTTTTTATAATAAAAAGCTTCTGCAAGTAACATCTTCCATGTTCATTTCTACAGCAATCAACAGCCAGTACTATTTAAAACATTTCTGGAATTTTCTTCTCTGTTGCTGTCTGCATTTCTAATTGAGGAACTATCCAGTATTTGCGACATTTCCTCACGCAGTTATTTACAAGGAGACGGTTCCTGCAATGAAGAACCTTAGTGAAATTTACAGTTGCTAAGGTACATGTATAAATGCTAGCAGTTACAGAATTAATAGAATTCATTGTGCAGCTCTGGGCTGGGCCAGCCATGTAATTAAAGTGCATATAAAGACAAAAGCCACAAGCCAAGCAGATCCATTCTTCATCACCAATGTTAAGAAGCATCATGACTGTGGTAGGAAATGTCAGATCCAATAGGTCTAGGTCACAATCTATTTCGAACATCTGTCTCCCTGAGAGGATTTAAGGGAGGTATACAGTGATATAGCCCTATTTCTTCAACTGGCTGAGTATCATTGGAAAAGTAAGGACACTTTTCCAGCCAATTATTTTTTCAACAGTGCTAATACCTGCATTTTGTAGTGCAATGCACTTCACAGCATGCAACTGAGCTCACTTTTCATGCAGCTACAACAGGCCACTCTTGATCAGGAAAATTTAAGAAGCAGCAGCTAGCTGTAGAGATGAAATCTATCCACTTGGCATGTCACTAAAGAACAGGCTTTGAAAACATTTACAAGTAGTGCATTTTCTTAAACATATATGCCCATATGCACATGGCAAGAACTAGCTCAGATAAAAATACAGTTTGTGTTTGCTGGCATTCAGGTTTGCCACCGATGTCAACGATTTTAGAGCTAAGTCAGCTGATGGCTGAAACGAAAAAAACCAGACATTTTTCAAACCAGAGATTTGAATGGAATGAAACTATCATTCCAGCTTCACCCATTGCCAGACCAGACATGTACTTCTTTCCACAGTGTGTCCAGAATGTTCTCTGTAGCCCAACTTGTCAGACACGCTGCTGGAGGTGCAGAAAAATAAAGTGCCTTTTCCAGGGCTTCGTGCAACATGACTCAGCATCCCCTTGACTGTGTGTCCAGATTCCTTGAGTCTCAGGTACAAACCCTAACCTCCTACTTCCCAGCTGAAGCTTGGCAAGGCTGGCAACTATTTACAGCTGTTCAACTAGCTCACTTGCTTCCCATGCTGTAAATGCTCTCATCATGTTGTGTTAATGAAAAAAAATATTTACAGCTCATTTTTAGGTAAAGCCAGTCATCTTAGAAAAGCCTTTAAAGGCATTTAAAGAAGGTAACATTTTGTAAAGGGCAGCATTAAATGTATAGCGAGTATTTTGAAGAACTACAGAACTCAAGATACTAGATGCTACCTTAATGTCACTCCAAGACAGCAGATGACTGTTAAGATCCTGTTTTTACAATGACATTAACACAGTATGAAGACATTGCTACCACTACTGCCTCAGCAAATGGACAGTAAGCCACCAGACCAGACCTCATCACAGCCATCTCCCTTGCCTCATTTATCTTAAATCTGCTAAAATCTGTCTTCTTAATTTGTTACACAAGATGGCTACAATGAGTACCTGTTCACAGAAAAGTCTCCTAGTTTCCATTAAATGCATAGTCCCTACTGCAAAACATTATCTTTGCAAAGCAGCAATCACTTAATGCAGGTAGGAAGCATCTTAGTCTTCCATCTATGATGCTCATTTTCTTTGCCTGAAAGGGAAATGCTGTGAGACTCTGTGTCTCTCACTGGAAAAGAGAGCTTGCATTCTTCTCAATATTTCCCTTGCTGTCTTTAGGACTTAGCATGCATAATTTTGTTCATTGTACTAAAGCTTCCTGTAGACTTTGAGGAAAAACTGTCCCTTCAGGCAGGGAGCCTGGGTTCAATCTTCAGGGAAAGCTCGTATAAGGTATCTTCATCTATGATGAGTGTCTTGTCAAGTAAGTAGTGAGTGACCTGGAATGGAAAAAGCACAGATAAACACACAGAACGCTACTCCTGTGAGGACAGGCTGAAGGAGTTGGGGTTGTTCAGCCTGAGAAGAGAAGGCTCAGAGGGGACCTCATAGTAACTTATCAGTACCTGAGGGGGTCCTACAGAAAGGCAGGGGAAGGAATTTTTAACATAATATCGGATGGGAGAACTAGAAACAACGGATGGAAATTGGAGGGGGGTAGGTTTAGACTTGACATAAGAAAGAAATTCTTTACAGAGAGGGTGGTGAAACACTGGAACAGGTTGCCCAGAGAGGTTGTGGATGCCCCCTCTCTGGAGGTGTTCAAGACCAGGCTGGACAAGGCACTGGGCAGCCTGGTCTAGTGGGAGGTGTCCCTGCCAACTCGATGATCTTTAAGGTCCTTTCCAACCCAAACTATTCTATGATTCTATGCCACAAAAATTTCTCTGCTTTCCTTTTCCCCTTCAGCCTGTTTTTTGATCCTGAGATCCCCTCATGTTGGTTTCTTGAGAAATACAACAGCTTGTCTGAATGGGGCAAAGACAGACCAGCAGCACTCTAGGAATCGAGCACAGCTTCTTAGGAACAGGCAAGTCTTTACTAAGGTTACCTATACCCCGGTGACACTTCTGGAGTCTGAGATGAAATATCCTCTGAAGGCATGGACTGGGTGAATTTCTGTTGCTCCCATGAGGGATGCAGCATGAGCAGATGCTTGGGCTTCCTCCTCTCCCCTAATCCTTGAATTCTGGGATTGCCCATGTATTCCCAACAGACAGGGAGAAGACATTTCCCTTTAGACTCATTCTTTAGTGCCCCACACCCACAAATGCTGCAATCCCAAGAGAGCTTCCAAAGAAGGAGGAAATAACTTGGCTTCTCCATACAGAGTCAATCAAAGAGTTTCTGCTCCAGATGAGGGTACTGCAGCCCCAGAGCACTCATCTGTATTTCTGTTTGCCCTCTCCTCCCTTTGCATGGAAGCAGAACACACTGATTTTAGTAGGTAACAGAGCCTAAGACAAACCTTACCTTCTGCTGATGCTCTATGCGGTAGGAGGTCTGCTGGAACTGGCGTATTTCCCTGATAATATGTGAGATCTTTCAAAAGAACACACATATGTAAGTACAATTGCAACTTAAGTACAACTTCAGCTAAGCCACATAAGGATTTTTCCCTAAATTATGCAATTTATCCTGGGAGACAAGAAGAGCTGGGCAGAGATCATCTCCTAATGACTTCCAAGGATTTCACTTTCCGAAATTAACCATTTATTGTTCAGCCAGCCTCATCTGAACCACCTTATCTCTTCTCACTGTGCAGACACAAGAAGGGCATTAAGATGAGATTAGAAATTTACATTCTTCCCTCTGATGAGCTGTTACAAAACATTACATGGTAGCCGGAGAGAAATCAATTTTAAAATGTTTTTTTTTTTTTGGATAGGCCTTAGCACACATGAGAAGAAGACAGTGAGTACTGGTGAATCACTGCATTCCTTTAGTTTTGGTTCCTTCAAAAAGTCTTTTCTTGCTCCTTTGCAAGCTTTAGATAGCTGCTTTTTCTGTCAGTCATTTCTCAGAGAAGGAACTGGAGGCAAATTCAAATCCACTTTGTGAAAATATTCAGCTTACCAGAAGATGGTGATAGAAGACTGGAGCAAGTAATTGGTTTTAAATAGCTACCTGTCTTGCAAGATGCTAATACAGATGCAGAACTTAGAAGTTAAGCTCCAAATAGTTATAGTTAAATCAATAATTTATTCACAGAAGGAAACAGCTTTTGGAAAGCATGTAAGAAACGGAAAAGTACCATTCTCATTTTGGAGAAATTGACAAGGCCCTCCTCAGTGAAGTTTGGTGTCCCTTCCTCAATAAATGCCAGGTCCGTCAGGTACATTCCAAGGTAGGGAACGGCAGGTGGGTTACAACTATGGAACAAGAAATCAGCGTATTTGCCTATTGCAAACTGCAAGCACATTCTTTTTCTTATAACTCACACAAACTCTTTATACTTAACATACTTCTAATCAATGGGTGACATTCATTTCTAAGACAAACAGCTCTTTTGACTTCACTTGATATGTTTTTGCTCTGCCCATGATAAGCTGGGCACATTCCATCCAATATGTAAAAGTACTGGCAAGTAACCTTTAGTAAAAAGTAGAATTGCGTTGTGATGGAGTGAGAAGAAGGACAAGTAAGCTGTGTAGCCAAGAACATCTTCAAATATATTTCAATCCTGGCTGTCAGGCAGTCTCAGAAACAGATCCTACACACAAGCTAAAAATGCACATGGGCATGCTTCTGAATGGCTGATGTTCTGCAGTCGTGTAAGCAGCCAAGTATAGCAAGGGTGTGTATATGCTGTTTGTAAATGAGTGAATATATACACACATATGTATATGCTTGCACATGTATACACATACTTAAACATAAAACAAAGTATGTATACATGTATATGCATACATATATGTAAATGTGTAACTATGTATATATAACATTCTGAATCTACTGAGTCCTTCTCAACAGTAAACACAGAGAAAAACAAAGACAGAGAGGTAGCGAAGATGAGCTAGACAATTGTGAATAGAGACCCTACAGAAGAGGGATTGTCTTTTATTGGAGGGACAGGAGGAATGGGATAATAACTATTGCTTCCCTAATGCAGTAGACACTGCTTTGCTCCACACACGCTGAACAGACTGTTGCCTCAGCAGAAATGGTAGCACATTTAGTTTCCTGAAGCTCTGGCCTCAGGAGAACAGAGTGCTGGCTGTACTGCTAACATACAACTCAGGTAGATTGCTGCTGATGCTTAGCAGTGTATTTCATTCTGGATGTTTTTTCATATCATGATGATGATTGCTGTAAACAGGCAAGCAATATATTAAATGAAAGATATACAAAAGTACCTGTTCATATACTGAGAGTAAAATCTTCTTTAAAAAGGTGATTGTCCCCCAACAGTATTTTTTCTGGAAGAACTTACTAACTTGGATCATTCTAGCAGTCCAATTATTTGTTTATCTCAAGATCATTTTAATGGTGTCAGTTTTATCACTCTATCCTGGAAAGCCTAATTCTAACAACTCAAAAAACCCACAGGTTTTACATGCTTGCACTCTTGTCACAGTATATTCTGAATATCAACATTAGATAAGGTCAAACAAAATTTGTCCAGTTCGTTTTAAAAAACAGTCAATGACTACTTTACAAAAAAAAGTAGGGTACTTTCCAGGGTGGCAGAGTACAGGTGTCTGGGAAGCTATAGCCTACTCTAAACTTCTCATCTGGAATAAGAACTCTTTCTAATCCTGCAATTGCATAAAAGCTTCTATTTATAAATCTAGCTTTACACTTATTGAAAAAGTTTATCAGTGGTAAGTAAAACCCCAACTGGAACATTCACACAGAATGATAGTTTAATATGTTTCAGTGCTTCTCTGGAGACACTCTATTTTTCTGTCAAGAGTACTAAATCATGGGATATTCAGCAAAACAGTAACTCCCCCCAAAAAAAACCCCACAATTTAAAAGGTTATTAGGTAAATACCCAACATTACAATTAAATTAGTCAAAGCTAATACATCTTTACATGTACTATCTCCATTGCTTGTAACAAAACACAATTGTATATTGTAGGGAAACATACTTCTTGAGTGTTTCTCTAAGGTTTTTAAATCTTCCTTCAGATGACACAGTCTTCTGAAGCTTGTCCATGAGAGCTTTAGTCTGGAAAAAAAATGCATTATGAATGTCATCACTGTTGCACAGAAATGTCTGGGATTAGATTTTCAGAAAAGGTGTCAGAACTTAGCATCTTCACACCATTGTCAAAGCAATTATCATGAGCATTAGGAAATTAGCTTTATCATGGTGCCTTTGTCTAAAAATGGAGATTAGGCAGAGTTAAAGATCTTCCTTAAAGTTCCTTAAATTAATGGTCGGCAACTCAGTTCATTGTGTTCAAGATTCAGAACTTGATCTTACATGTTGCTGAGGATTCTCAGGTGCACTGGCAATAAAGGACATTCACTCTCTTGCAACTTGCACTAAGATGGTTTTGCCTCCAAATTCCTGATAAAAGCTGAGCATGTATTTGAAAATTTTACTGGTCCACACAAATTACTTTCACCCGGCCCTGTCAGAGCCTGGTTACTGTTAAGTGAAACCGACTTGCTTTTCAGTCTATTTATGCCATAGAATTGAGCCAGAGAATAATGAGAAATGCGTGATTTTTGAAACTGAATTTCCAATTAAGATGAAGCTGTGGGCTGAGATAGACACTTCATTTTTCTTCTAAATAGCAGACTGATAAAACACTGTTCCCAACAAGTACTGGGCAACAACATTAATCTTCTGGGTTTCTAGGTTCTTTCTAATTGAGACATTTAAAAATAAAATAAAGTAAAAAAAATATGGGGGATAAACTCTTTTATAATAGTTCCACAGAAATATGAGAAGAAACTTAAACAGGATGAGGATGACAGAACAGTGGCACAGGCTGCCCAGAGAGGTTGTGGGGTCTCCTTCTCTGGAGACATTCAAACTCCACCTGGATGCTTTCCTGTTTGACCTGATCTGGGTCTTCCTGCTCTGGCAGGCAGATTGGACAAGATGATCATTTGATGTCCCTTCCTATCCCTGATATTCTGTGATTTAAAACATATTTTGAAAGAAAAGGATGAAGCACTAGCAACAAAGCAGCTGCGAAAAACCTGAACAGTGAAAACAGTGCAATTACAATGCACTTTAAGCAGATTTTATTGCTTGGGCTACATTAATGCTTTGCAAAAGCTGCAAAGGAGGAAATGCAATGATAAAAGCCAACCTTTTGCACAGCAATTAGCCAGATTTAAAACAAACCAGACAGCTCAAAATCTTTGAATTGGTTAGAATAAAATGTATGCAAATACTGGTGAATTTAGAAGTGATTGGCCTGTCCTACTGACCTCTTTGGTATGTTTCTCCATCATAAATTTGTTGTTGTTGTTATGAAATAGTGAAAATCTGAGATTCAAATTATCCAGCTGAATTCTTCAAACCATTAATTGCTGAGAACACAAAAGACCAGACACACTCCACCTTGTCTAGTCTCTTTTTTTGGGAGTCTTATTTTTATCAAAGAAGCCATGCTTCTGACAGTTTCAGTAGCCAGGTAAGGGTTAAAACAAAGTAGTCGCTGCATCTAAATGAACCTCTAAATTAGAGAGAGACCTCACTATATACAGGTTCTTCCTGGGGAGCAAAAACTCACCACCTTGAGTAATTTGGCCCTGATTTTAGGTGGACTCCATATGGAATGTATATCTGAAAATACTTAAATTTATTTTTCTCAAATACTTCAGCTCAAGTCTCAGGCACTTGGTGATTCAGTTGAAATCTGATTTTTTCCACAGATCCTTAGTTAATTAAATATATATATTTGAAAGCTAAATTAAATATAAAAGTCCTTGACATGAAATACCAGCACCACTTGGTGCGTCCTGCAAATTGTCAGTGTATTAAAAGGCAGAAGTATTTATAGAGAAGTTCAATCTCAACCTGTTGCTCTCTGAACAACACACTAACCAATGAAATTGAGAAACCCCACTTGTAATCTCGCCTTTCTTACCTGTTTGGATACTTTACTCCAAGTTTTCTTAAGTCTGTAGATTGCACTTCTGTTCAAGGCTGATGTGATTTCTAACACACCATTATAATTGTGCATACATCGACAAATATCAGCTACTGCCACCCACTTCTCAATTGAGTTGGCCCGGGAGCTGACATCAGCATAATTCATGATTTGGGAGGCAACAAGGTTACTCATCTGACGAAACAAAGAGGAAGAAATTTGGGATGTTTAAATATAATGCCTTTCCACATATGTTTTTTTTTTAATAAATGAAGCAGAAAACACCAAGGGTCAACAGAACTTAATAAACTTCATTAAGAACAATTCTTAATAAAACCTGAAGGTGTATTCAGAACAGAGTAAAAAGAAGTGGAAGGGCATGATGGTATGAGAGAAGAATAAGTGACACAATGGGAAGTATCTCTTGGGCAACAGTAATGAAACTGATAGGGAAGTTTCTCTGTAAAATTTAAGGAATATAGTAAAGAGTAAAGATACGCATGGGAATATTAAGGGCATTCATTAAATAGACTTGGTCTGGGGAAAGTTTAGTCTGTTCTACAAGCAACAAGGCATTTAAATAGAATCTAAAATGTATACCTTCTTTAAATGGCTACTGAAATGCTGAGAAGCAATTCCTGAAAACAAGAATTTTCTTAACTTTTGATTTGAAAGGCTAATAATGAAAAGATTTATATAGTCACTACTAGATAAGAAGTTAGATTATAAAAAGTTATTTTTAGACAGTGTCAATAAAGTTCCTAGAAATCAATCTGTATTTAAGTGTACTTACATCATTAAAATGTTGGCTAGTTTTCATAATATAGGGTGTTCTCTCATTTTTATCCACTTTCATCCAGCCCTGCCCAAGAAACTCTCTGAATATTGAAGGAAAAAAAAACCCGAACAGAAATACAGTTAATAAATACAGTACAGAGTCTCTGTCTGAAACAGTAGCCTAAGTGGATTTCAACTATATTTAATTTTGTTAGAAGTTAATAACACATCTCTACCCTAATTCCAGCACTTCACTATGCCATTATTAATGCTGTCTGAAGTAGTAAAAATCATACAGATTTTTTTTTTAAACCCCCATCCCCAGTACCCCTGTCCTAATTTTCATCATTGTGACCCTATTTGAAATTGGTCTTGTCAGCTCATGTGGTGGTATCCACATTAAACTGCTGTGTGAACGAAGCTGATTTGACACTCCCTCCCTAGAGACTAAGCACTTCCATACTATATTCACCCTTCACTTAGACCACAATTTTGTTTTTTTCTCTTAGCAATAGAGCTCAGTCTCTCACAACACCATCAGACTGTACGGGACTCAGAGGCAATGACAGGAAGAGCTGAAGGACATTATCCTGTTATATACACAAGCCTTTGTGCCTGCAGGATGAATTAGTGTAAAGCCTCACGCTGCCAGTCAGTCATCCACCATACTCACTTCAGTCACTCGTACCAAAACACTTACTCATAAGGTATGCTTCGGAAAACTACGTGATCTAAAAGAGTTATCTGCTCTGCAAGCTCCATGGCAGACAAAGTCTCAAAGCACTCTGGTTTTGGACAATCTGACTGCAAAAAAAAAACAAAAAAAACGGATGTCTTTTTTGCGTTATGTGAAATTACAACACAGAACTGTAATTAATTTCTTTGCTACAAAACAGTAAGAATTAAGAGAAAATATTACCATAAGGGTAGACATCAGGTTTCAAACTCATAAGAGGAACATACCAAGTCATGAGTATATACATAAGTTAATTATAGTCCATGCATTCTGTGTTAATTTCCTCATAATCACTCTGCAATGAATTGTTTGCCCACACTTTTCTTTGGATTAATGCAACACACTTACAGATGGTGTGATAACAGTTCAGAGGATGCACACTGTCAGTCAAAGCCAGTTATGGTTCTGATGGCAGCTGAGATGGCAGACATCATTTCACATATAGTAACATCTTCCCCACTGTTTTTGTTTTTATCATGTGATTTAAAGTCAAATACTGAAATTCTGGCCTGTTAACGATTAACATGAACTCCAGATTCATACTTTCTCTAAAGTGAAATGTACAATATTGGCTTAAAAGAACAGTATTTCTGTCCAGAGTTGTAAAGCTGCAATTGTGCTACATTTTACTAACTTAAACCCACAACATTTCTATAGAGACAATGTGAACTTACCATCTGAATGATATCCTCTATCTTTAAGTGTGTATCATCTTGATCATCCTGAGAAAGAGTCCTGAAAAATTAAGTAGCAGAACAGCACACATAAATAAAATTGTCTATAATTATGAGTAATCCTCCTCACTAACAGGCAATTGTGCTTATCAAAAATAAGGCTGCAACTGAAGAGGCAAATAAAAATAAATGTATGTAAATCTCATGTCTTAAGTAAAAGTCCACAAAATGGTACAACATCAGAGTAACGTAAGGTAAAACAATGACCATGAAAGCTTAAAACCTCTGAGCTGAGAACAGCAGACATTGCTGTATGTAGCTACAACAGCCACTCATTTACTGGATATAGTAATGATGTTTCTGCATCTATCCCATTTTGATTTTAGTGTAACAAAACTTGATGAACAAAGAAAAAAGTCCCTTTTCAGGAACTGGACTGTCAGTGAAAGATCTCAGCATGGTAACATCAACACTTAATTAAAAGCTGTCTGTCCCAAATCATCTTAGGAAATCTAAAGGTGGAAAAGCATTTATCAAGCCTTTCCTCAGATTTTTAAGTTACTGTGATAAAAACTGCATTTGTGGAAATGTCTGAAAAATCAATATTTGAGAAATTAATAAAAGGCAGCAAAATAGCCACCCATAAAGGAGCAATTCACTGTGAAGACCAGCAAATGTGGAAATGGTCCAGAAGCTACTATCAGTTTTTACATGTAGGAAGTGCATGATTTGCTTTCAGTAATACAAGTGTATTACTGTGTTTGAGGTAAAACAGAACCAATGTTCTGGTTTCTAAGTCCACATTTAAGCTGGTCATCTTCTAACTGACTGAACTCTGAAATTAACAGCATATTGTTCAGAAACTCTTTTCTCTCCGGGTGATAAGAACCGATTGTAACAAGTAATGGTATGGTGACCCAAAATTGATCAACAGGAGTATTCCATCCCATCTGCCCCATGCTCAGGATAAAAGCTAAGGGATTAAAGGGTCATCCCTCTCTTTCTTCAATTGCTGATGTCCAGAGAGGATCCTGTTTGTTTGTCTGATCCTGATCCAGATGCGAGCACTCCAGACTGCAGATCCCAAATCCTGACCGTCACTGACCCCAGTCTAGGATTTTTTCTGTGTCTGATGATGATGACTGTCATCCTGGGAGCTTGATATGGTTTTGCATACATTGAGTACTTTTTTAGCTCATTCCTTTTTATTCTATTATTATTTCATTATCTATTATAGTAGCTTTTTCTCAGCTCACAAATCTCTTTATTCCTTCTTCTGAGAGAATTTGTCATTCTGAGTGGCCTGTAGTGCCAGATCCATGACAAAATGTTAATCCATCCTTGCAATTCTTCTACAGAAAATCTGTGATTAATAGGGTTATTTCCAAGGGTCAAAAATTAATCCAGTAAAGTTAATAACTATTTATTAAAAGACATGCACCTTGATGTAGTTCCTTGGCACATAATTCTAGGCTCTCACCCCTTCAGTAAGTATTGGAGAATACATATCTGAAAAATATGAACTCAAAAAAAACCCCTTGAATAGTTTGGATCATATAATACAGGAAAGTTAAGATTTAGTGAGAAAAAGTATGTGAAAGACTGCCCTTAAAGACACCAACAATAAGTCACTGGACTATTCACATCACTTTCAACATAAAGTTCTTACTTTCCCTCCAACACTTTCCACTCTGCAGTAACAAACTTTTCATTTCCCAGACAGGGAAAGGGTTAAAAGAAAAGGACTGTACTGCCTGAAGATCTCAGCTATGATTGCAAGATATGGAATTCGTACTATGTGGGTGGGGAGGAAGTGTTAATGCTCAGTACACCGGGTTCTTCTGTTGTGGGCTGCTGTTGTTTCCATTTGGTCTGCCAAATTGGTGGACTGGGTTAAAATCAAATGCAGATACGCAGAGAAAGGATCTAAAAAAGCTCCTTGCCTTCATTCTCAAGCAATTAAATGCACACAAAAAACTCCCTTTCTTCATAGGTACTGGAAACAGTTATGTCTGATGGGAAAGCAATGCAAAGTCTTAAATGCTTGCTACTTCAGCAGAAGCCCAAGATAAGACTTCTCTAGATACTGACAGTGTGCAGCCCCAGTAACTGTAAAAATACTGGCCATATTTCTCTCTTGACTAGTTTGTTTTGTACTGTATCTCATGTCTGATTGCCCACAGAAAGGTATTGATCATCATATAACAACAGCATGTGCTTTCTGGTAACAAAAGGGAAAAAAATGAGAGGGTTCACCCTTCTGCCTCAAGTATTCTCAGTAATCTCATCACCCAACTTCCATACATACAATTTTTAATTCTCTGGAATTCTCAACTTTGATACATAAATTGTTACATTTGCTTAATACAAGATCAAATAAAAACCATGTGATTCTGAAAAGGTGCAAAAATACTTTTGCCTAGCTTTACTCCCCTATCTTTTACTCTTCTAACACAACATCTCATGTTTCATATTGACTTCCAATCCCACACTCCAAAGACATGGCTGGTGCTTTTGCTCTAACATGGTGTTCTCATGAAAAAAAAAAAATCTCCTTTTATCTATAAATGATGCATTTCAATTTGCAGAAGACAATCCATCACTAGACTGGATAAAGCTAATAATAGATTCCACTTCAGTCTGCACTGTTGTCAGCTTTGTGAGACACAATGAACTGCTTGGGCAGTTCCCATTGTGCTCCTGGAAGATGGGTAAGAACCACAGGTCCATGTGAAAACATTTATGGGAGAGAGCATTCTGAGAAATTCTGAGAAATTGTTTAAGTCTCCCTCTCTGGGAGGACTGAATGGGGAAAAATGTCATTCTTCTTGCAAATGAAGGAACTAAATACACAAGAAATAACTTCCTCATTCTGAGTCAGCAGCTCTAAACTACCCTTAATGCTTGACTAGTCCAAATACTAAACCATTTTCTAGTGGAAAATATTTACATTCATCTCCTCACTCCTATAGGGTACATAAAATAATTTGAAAATCCTTTAAAACCTGGTGTAAGATATATAGCCTGAAATGCCTTCATTGTTTGGTGAGGTCATAAAAGTAGCAAAACTGGTCATCCATCAAATTTAGAATTATGCACATACCTAGGTTTCATTTACATTTATTCCCAGGAAGAATGAGGAATTTTTCTTTTTCTTAACCACCTTTTCTTTTTTCTTTTTCTCCAGGCACGGGTATGTAACAAGGTTCAGGCTAAACATCGTACCCTCTTGCTTCAGCATCAATTAAATCTTCCCTAGCTTTCAGGAATTAGTAAATAAAACTCAAAAATCTCAGGCAAAATATATTTCAGTAGGTTTGCTTGGCTTTCAGAATAGATATTGAACAAAAATAAGCTTTTTTACCCTGCAGAGAAATCCTGTCAGTCCATTCAACAAAAAACTCATCATGCAAGAAGTACCAGCTGTTCTGTTTGATGACTCAAGCAGGCATGAAGCAGCTCAGTGTCTCTCGTAAACACTTTCCTTGCCATTCATATTCTATGCAGTCTTTCCTAGAGCTGACTGTAGTATCTTTGGGATATAAGTCCTTTCCTTCTCCTTTAGTCTCTGCTAGCAAAACAACTGACTTCCCATATGCATGTATGAGCACAAAGAATAAAAGGCTGGGCCAGTTTCCAAAAAGAGACATTTGGACTTGATATCCATCAAGCAGTGGGCCCATGGAATATACTTCAACTTTCTCTTAAGGGTTCTAGAACACTGAACTTATAATAAGAAATGTTTTTTCTAACCTTACTCCAAATTTCTATACATTTCTGAGTCAAGACTAGATGACAGAAACTGAAATGCTGGGAACCTCTCTGAGACACTGGTTGCCCAGAAACATTGTGGATGCCCCCTTCCTGGAGGCGTTTAATGCCTGGCTGGATGAGGCACGGAGCAACATGGTCTAGTGGGAGGTGTCCCTGCCCATGGCAGATGGGTTGGAACTAGATGATCTGTAAGGCCCCTTCCAACTAAAGCCATTCTGTGATTTTATGAACCAAGAACTGCAGTGAGGGCTGAGGTGTTTCGATATACCAAGGTCTTTCAGATAAAAAAGCTGCAGTGAGCACCTCTTCAGAACAACTAAAAAGCCTATTTTATGACTTTGCATTTAGATTAATGACTATTTTCATGAGTGATGTACCAACTGGCTCCCCCTTCCCATTTTCATCCTGTCCTAGAGATACCTTTTGAGTGAAAGTTTCATCAAAACTTCCACTTATGGCAAACCTAGGCCTTCACACATACAATATGCCAACAAAATTCTTCAAACAAACCCATTTCTCACATTAGGAGGAAAGTCATTCAGTTCCAGGTGGGTAATTTATATTCCTCCTCTCAGTAGTTAAATGGAAGGCCTGTAACTGGAAGAAAGCCAAAAAGGTAATGTCTTTCCAAAGAGAAGGGTATGTGGTAGTGACAGACTGGGCAGCATTTCTACAAACCCTTTCCCCTCACCCTGTCATTGTAACCTATGGACTGTTCAAGGAATAACTTTATTCCTTGAATAATTTTATTCAATTGCAAGTCTCATCTTAATGTTCTGAACAATAACTGTAATCTGCCAAGTTTGCAAATGATGGAAATGATGGAAAAACTGATCTGAGAGATACATTGATGTAGAACATGATGCCTCCTCATGGTGTTCTGGTGCGAGCACGGGAGCATTTGTTTAAAGCTTAGCTGTTCTCAGTCAAGAGAAACAAAGGGGTTTTTGTTCCTACTAGAATAAATAGCAGTCTTCAAGTAGCAGAGAGAACTCTCCTTTCTTAGGGAAGAACAAGTTTGGTATCTGCTGTGATGTAATACAGACACAGGAGTAATTTCAATTGCTATTGAAATATGGTTGCTACTGCCAATGAAAGTCAGCAGATTTCTGAACCCTTAGGACAGCAATACTGTGTCATTGATGTTTAAGGGACTTCAAGCTGAAATAATCCTGAAAAGGTATTGGGATTTTATTGAAATTGTATTGAAAAAGTCAACATGTGTGTTGTCCAGCATGCATACATGCTAGCAGAATTGCCAGTTCTGAAAGCAATAAAGCAGTTTTGATAATGAGCATTAGACAAGGCATAAATTTCATGCCTCATTTTGGAGGCAAGTGGGACATAGAATCACAGAATCATAGAGTGGTTTGGGTTGGAAGAGACCTTCTAGTTCCAAACCCCTTGCCCTGGGCAGGGTCACCTCCCACTAGACCAGGCTGTTCAGTGGCTCATCCAGCCTGGACTTAAACACCTCCAGGGATTGAGGGGGCACCCTCAATCTCTGGGCAGCCTGTGCCCAAGTCTCACCACCCTCACAGAAAAAAAACTTCTTTCTTATATCCATCCTGTCCACACCCCCAAGCAGTATTAATTCAAGAGGGCCTGACTCTCATGCTGAGCCACCAACAGTGGTCAGTGGGATGTACTTATGACTCTGTATGACCCAATCTACAACCAAAACTACATGGTTTGAAAAGTCTGTCAGCTGCAAATTTCAATGAAAGATGGCTTGGTTGCAGATTTTTCATTCTACCTCAGAACTTGGACACATCATTTTATTCCTGGTTTACTTGCCTGCTTGTAAAGTGCCATAATCCTTCCCAGACATACTGTCAGGAAAATTGTTATGAAAAAAGGATATTTTAATATGCAGTCTGTTTCTGCAAAATATTTCAAATTAATTAGTTTTTAATAACTTTAGATTCTATTTCTGTGCATACATTTTGCCATTTTTACTGAAATTCTCATTTAATTGATAATTGGTTTATTTTGCTCCTCTTTCATTTTGCTTTTTCCTCTTCCCACTTAGCATTTGGATTTTTTAAGAATTTCATTTTTTCAGAATTTTGAATTCTTACAGATTTAACCTCTTTCTTTTTACTGCAAAAGAAATACAGTATGAAAATTAACCACATGGTCAAAAATCCATTCTTTGTTTACAATGTTTAACTGAAACATCCAATTGACTACATTCACTAGCACATACAATGTGCTTAGACAACAAAGCAAGAAGAGCCAGAAGGAAAAGACACACAATACCTACCACTATACAAAATAGCAGTCAAAGGATGTAAATTGGGGTAAAATCACATTCTACACATAATTACTAACATCCTATTTTTTGATGAAACAGCTAATGGAAATTGGCTAATTGAAAACTGGATGAAGGAAACTGCTAACAGACTTGTGTGTTAAAGGCTACTTAATCTGTTCCATTACTCTGCTGGGAACAGCCAATCTGGGTTTATTTTCTCATATTTCCTTAAGAAGCTAAAGGTCTTAAGGTAATTTTTCTCACTGCAATCTAACATAACCTTTGCTGCAACACACATTATTAAAAACCCTTATTCTAATTCTTTCTGCTCTTCTTGCTTGATGTTTCTTTCAAGGAAATACATGAATAACTTTACTATGCTTATTTTGAATTGAAAAGGGGGTTTATTTTTATTTGTGAAAAATTCACGTAGGATTCCATTTACAGGAAGTGCTTTTATTAAGAAGTTATCTTTTTTCCTAATACTTTGTTTGACTATTTTCCCCTCCAGGTGAACAACTTCCCCCTCATTCTTCTGACATCCTTTTTCACTTAAGTATCTGAAGGGGAAACCTGTCAAATGGTATTATAAAATTCAGACACATTGCATTTATTGCACCCTTATTGGATTTGGAGCAGAATGCTTCTAAACATACTAACAAGGAACATTATAGATTTGTGTTTTTTCATGGTACCTTATTCGAATAAATGCCTAGTCATTACATTTTTACTGTACCTGAGTGATGTAGAGAAATTTACATGAAAATCAGTTCCTACACATTACTCACACTTAGATAAAATTACTGTCTTACAAAGATTTCCCTCTTTGGCATGGCTAGACACTCAGCTCTGCAAAAAGTGTTCTAACCCCAATTTATAGAACTTTTACTTCATGGCACTAATTTACAACAAATCCTCTCTGTAAGCTATCCAAATAACTTCTGACATGGTGTCAACACCAAGGAAGGTGCAAATATGGTCTTGTACGATGCCATGATGCATGAGGCTGTCATTAGTCCCAGGTGAGCATAGCATAGTGAGTGGCTTGTTGACGAGACAGGAGTCACTCAAGTTTTTATTTTGAGTGGTCTTGCTGCTTTACTGGGCATCCTTTTTCCCTTCTGCATAAAGACTCAGCCTATGGCTGCCAGCTGCACTGCAGCAAATTTCTCTAATACAGGTATTTTTATGAATGAAACTTCAAGCATACTCCATTTTATAGCTAATAAAACACTTTATAATCCTTGAAAATTAAATACTCCCAGGAAAAAACTTCTATGACGTGGATTCTATGATGATATATGATCCCCTAACTATTTTACATGTTGTAGTTAATATACTAAATTAATAGAAATGTATTTACCTCAGTATATTTGCAGTAGCTTTCCTTTCCTGTGGCAGAAGGTCAGGGTCTCTCAAAACCTCTTCCAGCAAATTTAATACTTTCATTTTCAGCTCATTGTTCAGTTCAAAATCCTACAAAGGAAAACAATTTTACTTTCCGTTGTTTCAACAGTGCTGATCAAATAATTAAAAGAATATACTTTGATGAGTTTTGCCCATTTTTTTAGGTTTAAAAATATTTAGGAAATATAAATATTTAGGAATATAACAAAGCTGTTGCAGTGAAGAGATTACAAAAGACTGAGCCTGGAAGGCTGTAATTTCTCTCGTTTTCTGACCTTTATCATCTGTGTGCAAATGAGCAAATCATTTAACCATTCTCATCTGAAGGAAGAAGAGCATCTAATCAATACCCACAAAATGCCTTCTCTCTTCTCTTGCAATGACTATAAAAGCAGAAAAAGAGTTTAAATGCAATACTCATGCCACTTCCTAGTGAGGATGGACATTCATTTTCCACTATTTTATTGAGATTCTCTGTTTATCTACCTCCAACTCTGGCATTTCTTATCTCACACTTATCCTTTTGGAAAGGTCTGTTTTTTCTTCCAGGTAGTAGAGTACTCAATCTAATAAACTCAATAAATCAGATTAGAGCTCACTGGCACTGCATGTGAGAGTTCCTCCATTTTAATTATTTCTGGTGTTATCTGACACCAGAGAACTCAACAACTGTTTCTGTTTATCTTTAATATTGGAGAAAATCAAAAAATAGAACAATATACAAACTTTAATAGGTGAAATTACCGGTGGAGAGTCCAAAAGTGCTGTAACTGAGATGAAAGCTAGTATTCTGAGAAGAAAACTAGCTCAAAACCTTCAGACATTTAGTGCATTGTAGAAACTCCTTGATAACCCACAACTAGAAGATGTCACTCCATAGCACAGGACAGACTTGGCCCTATGTCCACACAATTTCTGCAGCTTACCACTCCAGATCACTTTTTTGTACCAGGAGCTATCCTTTTTTTACAGGAGTGTGCCAGCTGTTTCTTCAAATGTGATGGGGAAGAGAAAAAAAAAAAACAAAATAAAAAAAGAAAAAGTTGGGATTCAGAAAAAGACTGGAGAGCTGATTTATTTTTCTGTTGAAATTCATGATCTTGGGGGTACTGAAATGAGCAGTGTAAAAAATCCTAGGAAAATCGTTGCACTTCAAATATGCACATGTACTGACCTCTATGAATAAATGCTTAACATGGGAATATACAAACACCAAAATACTTAGCAACCAAATCCAAATAGAATTTCTAGAGAAATATCCATAAATTCATACATATTATACCTATTTGTATTATGGACATTATACTAATACCCTAGAATCATGCTTACAGAATAATACACATATATGTATATGATTTGGGCATTATAGGCACATACAGATCTTTTAAGTAGCTATATGTAGGTCAGGGTATCTTGGAGACCACATGTCTCTGCTGACGTTTTTATCTGCTATATCGCCTGCTAACACATCTCACTATGTCCTCCAACTGTTGGAAGGACTCACAAGACCCTGGCACCACACTCATCGGTGGAAGCTGGCAGACACACTAAATAGGTTTACATTTAAATGGCTGCATGTTTTAGACTATCTCAGTGTTCAAAGAGTGTTTCAGTTTAAATTTAAGCATCTCAAAAGAAATATAGTCAGTCAGACAAGGACAATTCCATTTTCCAGCAGACAGTTTTCAGTTCGACAGTGGTACAATCCTTCATGAGAGGGCAATACTTCTTCCTATCTGTGTAACATTTATGCTGCAAAATCACTTATGAAAAATGTAATTATAGAGAAAATGGCAGCTGATAAGTAGGACCAGAGTCACTGAGAATCAGAACAGGATGTATGAAGTTCTCAACCAAACAAAAGCAGAATGCACCACATTCAGCACCACTTAATGAAATTTCCAGCAGCAGAAAACGGCAGCAACAAAGACAGCAACATTCTGCTGTCACCCATCTGCACTAATGTCCCCTTTAAGAGCAGAGCACCAAACTCAGCATAGCTACTTCTTAAGGACACTCACAACCAGCCTGATGATCTCTAGCATGCATAGGATTAGACAGCAGTGTTCTCTTTACGAAGTGCAAACATACTTCCTTCACAGGAAGGGTGAGGAAAGCTGTGCTACAGCATGGGAGCCGCTTCAGAAGCAACCTATCACAGCTGACTGGAAATAAAAAACAAAAAGGAAAAGTGGGGATGATGGGCTAGGAATTGCCATCCAGAAAGAAAGAGACTTTGATGGTAGGAGCAGAAAGCAAGAAAGAGAAAATATCTATACTGGCAAGGTACAACTAGAAAACAGAAAATTCTAATACAACTTCTAAGTTTACACATGGACTCAGTGAAACCTGAGTCCAAAAACTCTTTCTCCCCTCTTTCTTTACATCTTCCTAAGTGAGAGGAAACATTCTTCAATTGAAAGATGTGAGTAAACACTGAATAAACCAGACAAATAACAGTAAGCTAAAACCTGAAAACTTATTTTGTATTTGAATCACAGAGTCATAAGGGACCTTCAAAAGCTATCTAGTCAAGCCCTTCTGGAGCAAGCAGGGACCTCCTGGAATAGATCAGCTCAGAGCTTCATCAAGCCTGGCCTTGAGTGTCTCAGGTATGGGACCTTCACCACATCTCTGGGCAGCAGTCCAGGGTCTCACCACCCTCATGGTGATATTTGAGCATGTCAGTGATAAGAAATACAGAAAACACTGGAGGAAGGGAGAGGAGAAAAAGGAGGGGAGAGGGGAAAGAGAAAGGAACTGTGCTTGGAGAATCCACAAAGAGATTCTAGAGAGTATCTTTTCACAAAGCTGCATCATCAAACTTCAGCATAACCTACACGCTTATGTAAAAATAATCTAATCTATGTACAACTTTCAAATCAACTGTTCAACATGGCATGTACAAGGCAAAAAAGGCAATTGGCAGTCTGACTTTGGCACCCTGTGATTGCCATGTGAAGGGGCATGAGTTGTCAGTTGCATTATTCCCTCATGACAGCCTTGGCTGAATGTGTTTGGCCTAATTTCATTAGTTTCTCGCTCTTTCTCATTCCATTTTTCTGTTACATAAGGTTATGCTTGAGGAGACCCAAGAACAGAAGATTCTCCAGGTGCTCTAGCCAGCATCTGGAGCATGTCATCCAGCCAAGTATGATACCCTGAGATGGCAGTGCTCATCACAGACAAGGCTTTATCCAGCTGATGGAGCATTCCCAAGGGGGAGATGCTTTTTTACCATCAGGGATGGAAGGGAGCTGATTGCTTTCCCAAGGCTGGCAATCTGTACTGGAAGGCAATGAAAGACAGTTCAGGGCCTTTCCATACACACTCTCAGATGCTGCTGGCATGCAAGCAAGAGGACTCGAGAGGACTAAAATCTTCTCCTACGCATTTCTGTCCTATCTTGTGAGTAACATTATAGTGAAAATTGTTCTATCCATAAATCACAAAGGAACCCGAAGAGGGATGTGTTAGAAGGTAAGAGGGAAAAGCATTTCTAAAATGGAAGGTGAATCAACCAGAGAAGTACCAAATAGGAAATGTCAGGCATAGAGACAAACTGGTGGGACTTTCATATAACAGCTGGAGACAGGAAGGTTTTGAGAGGCATCTGGAAGAGCATATGCTTTGAGGAAGGAAGAGTTAAATTAATTGAGAAGAAAAATCTAATGAATGATTTAAAATGCCAGATGTGAAAGGGAGGGAAACCTGCATGTAAAGCTCAAGTCAGGGTTTTTGATATCTCTGTAAGTCCCTATACACATAGGACATATTGAGTGGAAGCTAATTATCCTTTGCCCCCAACTACAGCAACAACAGGAGAAAACAGAAGATGGGCACAAATACAGAGAAAGGTCCCTTCCAACCTAGATGACTATGACTATCAATGCTACCATTTATAACTGATTACTTTGAAGTGATGGGCTAATGATGAAATCCTGCTGGGAGCCCATCTCTCCAGAAAGACTGTTTACAAAGAATTGGGAATATTTTTAAATAGATTCTTTTTGTCCTACAATGTAACTTCTAAATGTAACTGCTCTCATGCCAAAGTGTAATCAGATAATTATTTTGCTGCTGTCAGTGAAGTTAATCTTATGCACAGCACACTGTTGGAGTTAACTGAAGTAACTCCAGTGCTGCAATATTCAGTTTTCCAACCTAAAACCACAACTCCACTATCACATACAATTGAGATGTGAGAGATATATAAATTCACCTGCAACAAAGAACTTTACACATGTGGCAGATAAAAGATAGTTTAGTTTTTACATTAGGAAAGATATAAAAGGTATTGCAAGTAGGTACAAACAAAATTCATCCCTGAAACTTAAGTCTACCTTACTTTAAGAAGCAAGCAAAGGATAACAGCTTTGTCTTCCAGTTAGCTTCAAGGGCAAAGACATGGTCATCATTCAGAGAAGAGCAGCAGTCCTGATTCTACAGTACCAGAGTTAGCCTATCACCCCGATAGGATATGATCAGGTTAAAAGTAAAATCTATGTCAATAGCAAGAAAAATTCTCAGCACATGCAATTCAAACCTCTCCTTATCCAAGTACTCCAAAGAAACCCTGAAAAAAAGATTCTAGCCATTATGTATTGTCATATTAAAGCATACAGGACAGATAAGAAACATGACATTCCTGCCTCTGAGTCCTGTGACGTAGTATATTCAAGAGCTCTGCAGAAAGACCTCCATGAAGAAGGACCTGTCAGGCTCCAGCAGAAGTGGGTGCAGAGTACTGCTAATTAGTTTGACTGACTGCAATCTTGGCTACCGCTCTGGGGGTGACTCACGTTCCCTGAAGGG
Source organism: Turnix velox (assembly GCA_013400935.1). NCBI lineage: Eukaryota > Metazoa > Chordata > Aves > Charadriiformes > Turnicidae > Turnix > Turnix velox. The sequence continues at coordinate 11,341 of VZTY01034367.1, read as the reverse complement.
TCATGGTACAGCAAACCCTTGTGCTTCTGAGATGTTTGGACAGAGCATAGCAAATTAAGTGCATTACTATTAAATGTATAACTGTATTCTTCACAGAGCATAATTTTATGCAAACTGGGTTTTTCACTAAGTGACCAATGGCAGGCTGGAAGGCTCACTCAGGGTTCCCTTGCTCTTCCTCTCACTGGGGTACCCTCTTTGTTTCTTCAGTTCAAAATCTGTATCATCACATTTACTTATTTCACAAATAATCCCTTAAATTTCTTCGCTGTTTGAAGGCAGAGGCAATGGATCCTAGGGCATTATTTGAAATGTAAGTAAAATACAGCACTTCTTTCTATTGTACAGTAAGAACAGCTTAAGTCAAATATGTCCACGTTTCTTACAATAAACTTGTTATAACTTCTCCAGACGCCACATTCATTAAATTATACAATTAAACATGAGCAAAGTGTGGCTTGTACAAAGAATCCTTTATCTTAATATTTAATCTTAATTTTTATTCCAGTATACAAAACATAATTGGCCCACTCATCAATTGAGGTATTTGAAAGGCAGGCAGATATAGTTCTTAGAGATATAGATTAGATTTTCCTTGTTAGGATTAGGTTGAGGGTTGGACTCGATGATTTGAAAAGTCCCTTCCAACATGGGCCATTCTGATTCTATTAGTCTGTGTGAACTAGAACTGTTTTTAGTTCTTTGCTTGGAAAATTCTCTGTACACAGATGTCCTAACAATCCCTAAGTGCTATCAACAACTACATCTGCAAAACCTTTTGTTGAAAACTCAACACAGCTTCATCAGTATTAAGACTGTGGATTAATTCACAGCTGGAGCAAATCCCGGCCTCTACTCTCAAAATTCAAGCCTTGATCTTCTCCCCAGATCTTGGGGTAACACACTGACTTGCAGCTACTGAGTTTGTAGAAGAGTTAAGTTTTGCCAGCTCATTCCAGTTGAGATCTTCAAAGAAGCCAAGGGGAACAAGCGCCCAGCTGTCATTCAGAACTGGAAAGCCTGGAGAAGTCAGCCTCTCTTCCTTCACCAACAGATGCAAAAGCTTGCACCTTGGATAAGCTCCATTTCTATCTGCTTTCCAGAAAAAACTTGATTTTGTAATACAAAGTGTTTAGATAAAAGATATGAAAGCATTGTTTAACAAAGAAAATGAGGCTGTAAGACCTGACTAGAGTAAGGAAAATCATGCCAGTCCTTCTTTCTCTTGTCCTCGTTTTTCCTTCTTATTTTTCCATCTCTACAGGAGTCAGTGGGAGTTTTATCCTCTCAAGCCCTTCCCATTCCCATCAACGCTGTCATCTTCGCAAGGACTGTTTGCCTCATCATTTGTGTTTTCATTGTTTACAACAGGAGAATCCTACACTGTTGCATTTTAAAAACAAAATGTAAACACTAAGATTCTGTTGTTATTTTGGGAAAAAAGAGGTCATTGTTGGCTTGTAGGTTGCTGAATGAAAAAGACAGAAGAGCAAAGAAAAGAAGAAGGTGCACAAGGAGTTAAAATAACAAAAATACACTGGTAAAAAAGGGAAAAACCTAAATGAGTTGGTTTTCACTCTGTGCTACTTTTGGCTAATGAACTATCCAGGTTGGATTCCTCTTGCTCACTGGCGTAAAATCAAAACATATGTGCCACATTATGCTAGAATGTTTCAGTTTAAGTTTTTATCCATGTCTTGGGAGCTCCTGAAGACATCAGTTAGTTCTTTCTGCCCTCCTGTAAGGGCAGCAGATTTGGCATTATTTCTATTTATTTACATGCAATTAAAATGAAGATCCTACCCAAGTTTTAAAACTCAAGTTTTAAAAATAATTAATCTTTTTCCTAAGCATTGTTTAGTATGATTTCAAGATAGCAAACCTATTTTATGAGAGCACATCCTCACTCAAAATCAGCTGAAGTATTAATTCAAGTGATTTCACTTTCTAGTCACAGACGAATTCACTGTCTGTGCTCAGACGAATTTTAAAAGTCAAATGCTTTAAACAAAAAACAACCTTGGAACATCTACAGTGGTGATCCTGACACAATTGCAAGACACTGTGAGAAGTTAATTAATTCCATAACCCAACAGAAAAAAGATCCCTCTAAAGTCTGGCTGAGGACCTGGTAAAGAAAAATTTGTTTAGTAAATTCCTCTGTCCCTCAGTTCATGCACTAACCCTGACCCATACTATTGTACACTTGAAAGCAGCACACAAAAGTGAGCCAAAGGGATCCAGAGGGAATGATGGAGGACATGGAATAACTGATCAGGATGATATGTGTAGATTACTTTTAACAGGTGGCTGTACATGAGTCCCTTGACATGGCAGACATTTCTGAGCACAGCCTGCACACTCCTTAATGACTGTGCATGTGCTCTGAATGCTGGAACACAGTAAATCAGTACAGCAATTTAGGTACAAAAGTAACCTGTAGACAATTGACTGCCTCTGGTGGATCAGAGAGCAACAGAGCAGAGCTGGTTATGCTGCAGGCTTACTCACATGCTGCAGAAATAACACACCTGTAGAATCATTTTGTACACTAATAAGAGAACTACCGGAAGCCCTCCCTGTTTACTCATCTAATATCTTTGCTTCTCTTTGCATTTAGTAATGAGGAAATCACATTTTAGCAGAAAAAAATTAGTGCAGTAGTTCACCTTTTATAGTCATGCAGGCTAGCAATGACAACAAGGATCTCCATTGTTCTCACATGGAGAACAATTTACCAGGCAGTAAGAGAAGCTTCCCCCAAAGATGACAGAAATTGCCTCTCTGGTACTGGTATATTTTGCAGAAAAAATAAATTAAAAGTCAAATGAAGACAAAAAAAATTGTCTGCACAGAATAATGAACTGGATATTTATCTTTGCAAATAAGAAATTATTTTAACTTTTTCAAATTATTTTTAAGATAATGAAACCTGCCTTTGGCAGCTGCTGAAGGTGAAGGATGCACTAAGTGCACAAAGTGGCCCAAGAATGATGCAAACACTTTTCAATGTCTGTTGATCCCATAGAATTTCAATGCCTACATTGTTTTGTCACTTTGGAAATCTAAAAAGTGTTTTTTTTCACCAGACACTGGTGGCTAAGGGTTCTCTGCCTTGCAGTTTGTGTTGTTATCACAAAACACAGTTCTGAGCTACTGCTCTCCCAGGACTATACATCTTTACTGCCAGCATTTCATACTATTTGGCCAAACAGTAATTCTTCACTTGCCTTCCTTAAAGCAGTTCCCTCATGTATTTTTTTGGTAGAAAAGTCAGTCAGTCATTTCTGAATTGCTGAGGTCTTCTGCTCTTTCTCTCTCCATTGTCATACAAATAAAACCCACAAAAAGCTGACTCCTGTTCTGCATCATTCATTACTTTCTACTCCAAAATCTTCACATTTTAAAATATTTTTTGCATGGATTAGCGGAGCTAGAGAACTAATATCCACCACTCTTCCATAGGAAAAATAAAAGGCAGTAAGAGATTAGGGAGGGTGTCCATGTTGCACTTTGAAACTTTGTCTCAGTATTTTTTGAGTAACACTAATGGTAAACAGTATGCAAAATGGCCTTCAAAGTTCATGTGCTCCTAACCTCCTGCAATGAGCAGGGTCATCTTACACTAGATCAGGTTGCTCAGAACCTCAGCAAACCTAGCCTTGAATATGTTCAGGGATGGGGCCTCCATCACCTCTTTGGGCAGCATGTGCCAGTGTCTCACCACCCGCATGGGGAAGAACTTCTTCCTAATGTCTAATCTAAACCCGCCCTGCTCTAGTTTAAAACCATTGCCCCTTGTCCTGTTGTTCCGTGACCTGGTAAACAGCCCCACCCCAGCTTTCCTGTAGCCCCTTCTGTACTGGGAGGCCACTGAGGGCTCTCCCCAGGGGCAGCTTCTCTTCTCCAGACCGAACAGCCTCAATTCTCTCAGCCTGCCATCATAGCAGAGATGCTCCATCCCCCTTATCACCCTCATCACCATGTCATTCCTGTGCTGGGCACCAGGGATCGGTGTACTATTCCATATGGGTTCTCACAAGAGCAGAGTAAATTAATTTTAACCCATTCAATCAAAAAAACTGCACAAAGCTGCCTACAGCACAAACACTGACAACTTGAAGGATTAATCCAACCTACTCACTGTGTATTTCAACACACAATCCAATAGCAAAGGACTCACACAGTGTTACCAGGAATAACGTTGCAATAGGGTACTTTCAGCGCGGCTATGCAAGGCTAGATGAATGATTCTTCACTTGCTTAACAATGTGTTTTTACAAGCTAATTTTCCTAATTATCTTTGCAACATTGACTTCCTGGGTTGTATGACCTCCACCACACTATAGGGCAGAGCTGTTCATGAATATTTTCTAGGGAGAACACGCACATATTTCAGATGGAGAAGCAAAGAGCACAAAAAGAGAATACCTGAGAATGCTTGGAGACCCAGTGGCGCAAGACATTTAGGACACGATTTGTGGCTGCTCTGCGTATTATGAACTCTTTGTCGCACATGCGTTCAGAATTATTAAATCCTGTGCAGAAAAAAACACACACTGGAGTCAACATGAGTGGCAAAAAATGCTGATATGGTGTGAATAACTTCAGTGAACTGAAAGCTAATGGAACATTTACGTGTAATTAAAACCAAGATGCCTATGTAGGCTTTCAAATACAGCTATTTAAACTGCTGAAATTCTACAAGACTAGTAGAATATAAACTTGCCTATCCTATATCCACTTAGGCCAGCATTCAATTTTAGAAAGATTATTTGCCTGCATCATTAGCATCAAGATCTCCCTTAATGTATGAGAGAAAATAACAGCAAAAGCCAGGACCACACCAAAAATGTATTGTGTATTTAACCAAGAAGATTGCAGAAACAAAGTGAGTATGACTTAGAAAAGGGAAAAGGGAAAGTGATACATTTCTAAAGTAGGACAGTAGTTTAAACACAGAGGAGGAGAAGGTTTAACACTAGAAATGTCCCACTGTCAGAGCAGTACTGTATGGGCTCTGCCAGTTAACACACACTGTTCAACTAAGTTGTCTGGTTTTTTACCACTAGAAAGTCGGAAGGCACACAGAAAACACATTTAAAACACATTTACAGCCCCAATTGCCTGAAAACAAAGATTTGCCAAGTGAAGCATTTCCCCACACATCTTTTTCTTCCCTCCAGCAATATTAACTTATGAAAAAAAAGTTTTAAAAACAAATAAAGAAGTTTATTTCTAAATTCCTGCTACTGCTTATTCCTTTTCTCACTGTGCTGTGGCTGTATCATAAATTCAATTCTATGATAAAGATTGCATTGTTTTATAAAACAAATTATTATTATTACATTATTTTAATAATCAAATTAAGACATTAAACCTCCAATTTAAAGAGTGCAGCAATGAAGGTATACTTGATAAATTTGTATTTTTCTAAGTTTATATTGGATTTTATTTTGCATTGTGCTGTTTTCACTTTTCACTCAGTGCAGAATCGAAGGATCAAATAGAAACAATCCTCCACATGACCACTATGAACTTCACTAATTTTTTAGTGCAAGACTTCTTTTAAAGACTGTGCATTATTACTAAAAGCAAGGAGAGATTAAACTTCTATTTATTCCTTAAGAAACTTATTTGGGGTATTCCTAGACACCAATATCAGTTTTGCTTTATTTTTATTAAAGATAGTTCAAAAAAATCCAAATTGATGCTCTATATCTTTGTAAATGTAAGAATGAAAAGGAAAGTTTAACTGTAGTCTTGCATTTTTTTACTCTAGGTTGGACTGCAAAACCCAAGTGTATTTTCTATGCTTGTGTTTCATTGAAGTTTTTTAAACCATGGCACATTACACTTCAGTTGACACCTAAGATTTAATAGCAAAGGAAGTTTCATATTAAAACATCTTCATGAGTTTCATTACCCGTAAACAGCAAAGTAAACAAAATCTCTGAGGCTTTACTCAGCCAAAGGTAACCTAGGCAACGTTTTGTGTGTTAATTTTCTATGCCTTTCACAGTTAACCTCTTGCAGAAGCAATTAGGCATACACATTATAAACTGTTCAATTAGGCACTTAATTGCAGCAATGGAAGTCACAATAAAAATTATATATTATAGCAGCAGAGTCTTTATCAAAGCAACATTAAGGAAAAGAAGTTTCAGTAAGCTGGAAATTAAACAGAAAGAAGTCTACAGAGAGTTTTCATTTAACTGCAAATAAATAAATAAAGAAAGAAAGAACCAGAAAGTCCAGAAAGTCAAAACCTCCAGAGATCACTTTAGCAAACTTCTATGGACTACAGAATTTCATCAATTTTAAGCAGTAATTAGCTTGTTGCCAGGAATAAGCAACATGTTAACTCAGATCCACATTGTCAGTACTTAAAGTTGGATGCCTCAAGCTTACAAATGGAGATCTCCAGTTCTGTAAGAAAAGAACCAGTGAATTTTACTCCAAGACTGTAATTCAGTGTTCATATTCAGATACATGAGTTCACACACATAACCAAATCAACAACATACCTTTTTTTTTCCCATATAAAATCAGAAATCTATTAACTCCACTCTGAGCTTGTTTTCAAATACCAAACAACTCAGAAAGACAGGATGTGTTTTCATCTTTCTTCACCTAATATTTATAAATTTCATATATATTATATATATACATATATATGTTACTTATACAAAAAAGAATACTAAAGTATTCAGGCAGCACTTAAATCTGCAGACTGATTTTGAAGACTGGGTTTGAGACATTCTCTTGTGGAAATGGAGTGGAGCAGTATATTCACTCTTCTCTGATACTGCCTCAGCATCCTTCTATTTGTATATCTGGTTTTACCTCAAGGTTTTCCCTCAGGACTTGTTTGGAGTAACAATAGACCTCAGGTAGGTTCCATATCCAGTAGTTGTGACAACAGCTGGGCAAAGCTAAGCCAGGTTTACCGCATGGAGTCCTTGACCTCCCTGTGGCACCTAAGTCCAGAGTAGGACAAAGCTTCTGGAACTTGTATTATTCAGCCAAAGAAACCTCTACTAGCAGTTCCTCCTGTGCTATTTACCATACTGCTTAAAAAAAAAAAAATATATTCTGCATAGACACAGAGGCATGGAGCACTTCAGAACAAAGGGTTTGGTTACAGTCTCACATTAACAAAGGTGACAGTATTCTGGGCAATACTAGGGACTTGCAATACAATGGAGGTGACGATGAAGAACTGTCAATCATGAAGACAGAGGTTATGCAACTCTTCATGGCCTCCTGTGGAGAGTTCTGAAGAAGCAAAGCACATGACCTTCTCCAGGTCTGTCGCCAGAAGACATTGCAAAGTGAGAACCTGCTGTTGGCTCTTAAGAGTTTCCATCACAAACTGACTTGCAACTGAAGCAGGAGCCTGGACTGATGGCAAGTGGTAGAGATGGTTACCATCCACATCATTAAAATGCCCACCAGGCACAGATTAATCAAATTAGCCTCAAAATTAGAAGTGACTGAATAACTCCTACTGCTCACTAGATAAGCTTAGGTGGACTTATAGACATTAATTTATAACATTAATTTATAGATATTCATTAAAACTGTATAAAAAAGCCATTATTTCTTAATCTATCCACCTATATATCAGATAATTACTTAAGTGTAAAGTTATAGCTAGATACATACCAGTAAGCCTAATCAAAACTAATGTGACAGCTCCCCCCCAGTTGGCATAGTAATAGCTGAAAAAAAAAAATCACCATTTGAATCAAATTGTGTCATTCCTGATACTAAGGAAATTGTATTATTAACTTAACGAAAAGCTAGTGAATGTTGACAGTGAAAGCAAAAAAATCTCAAGCACTTTTTTGGCCACTGAATAGATCTTTTCATCAATGGAAAAGTGAGAATATGCAAGAAAAAAGGTTCTTGAGAACAATCAAACTTCACAGCGGAATGGGATTAATTTTGGGATCTTACAGAACTGACAAAAAGTAGAAAAAATGTCTGCTCCAGAGAATTAAGATCATTAAGCACTGTTCCTTTCTTAAGCCAGGTTTTTTACACAAAATGGTTTAAACAAAACAGTACCAAAAACCTCCAAAAAACTAAAAGCTCAATGTGACAGCAACATTAATTTGGAAGAAGAAACTTATATAATCAAGTTCTTGGCTAGCATTGGCTTTGCTCTCCCTAAAATCAAAGACACATAGACTTTGGGACATAAACTGCAAAGTGGAGATAACCAGAATGAGATCTGATTAAACCACTGAAGAGGTTATCTAAGCAGGCATCAATGAACTTTGATCAGTTCTTCCTGCACTTTTCACAGCTCAGACTCCTTCTAATGCATCAGCTTTACTGCTGCTCTTTACTTACTCCTCTCTTTCTGCCCACCTAATCCTATCCTAATATAACTCCAAACAAAACCCTGAGCCACCATGACAACTGAAACTATTCCATATGCATAGCCTACTTGTTTAATCATATTTCAAAGAGGCCAGTATGCAAGTTTATCTGGCTCTGCATGTTCATGCCACCACTTGTATACAGGTTAGCCAGGTATCTTCTGCTGTCTACACTGAAAAAAGGATTAAAAGTCTTTCCACCCTGTGTACACCTTTCCACAACAGGTGATGAGGGTCCTAGTCTAGCAGGAACTCTATGCAGCTTTGTCTACTGCAAAAACAGGAGTCAGAAATTGGTTGGGCCCTACACCAGCAGCTCTACTTGTCCACAACGAAGTGTGAAACTGGATCTGCACTGTGCAACTGTGAAACTGTACACAACACTTAATTTTGTCATTGTTTAATTCTGGAAGGCACCTAAAAGAAGAGATGGTGACCCACAGACTAGAATGGGAAGGCAAGGCTGCAGGCCAGCCATTGATCTGCAGGGGACAAGGCCATCATCACATCTCCAAGGCATGTCCCAGAACTCATCCTGTAAGAAACAGTTCACCTTATAGTGTTGCTGCATCTATTCTCTTATTCTTTATATGCTTTCCTTGCCTGTGTTGTGGCTAGGAACAGTTTTCAATCCTTATTATACAATCCCCATTCTTGTCCATGACTTGGACGCTGAGGTACTCTCAGCCATCATGTAGGCTATAAATTTAGATGAGTCCTAAGATTAACAAACTAGCCACATCTGATCAAATGAGAAGCAAATGCTTGCAGAATGAACCTTTAAAATGTGTGATTTTTGATGTGGCCTTTCCTATTGTGTGTTATGATTGGCATTGAACAGTCTGGGGGACAACTACACACATCAGTCAGTGTGAAAGCAGGCATAATTCCTTTTAAAGTTTCTATCTTCACTGTGGCTCCAAGAGACTAGAGAGATGAAGGGTCCCATTAGGAGGGTGTCACCCTTTGAAACATTTTCATCAGCATTCTGGATGAACTGCCCAAATCTAGACCCTATGGTGAAATAACCTGAAACACTCCATGGTGCAGATCTGTTTCTCTCCTGAAGGAAGCAATCTTTCCACACTAGAAATAACAACAGTATTTCTAATCATTAATCATCTTAGTGGGCAGCTGCTTCAGTGAGTGCTACTTGCAAATAATGTTTTTCCCCTGTATCTGCTGAGATAAATATGTGCTGCTTCCACAAATAGTTTCTTCACATACCAGTGATGCAGAACTTTTACCACAGGCTGTCAAACACAATGTTAATCTGCCACTATTCCTAGTTTCAGTGAATTACTTCTTTCAATATAATTTAATCACCTGTGTTCATGCACTTGTCGTCAGACTACGTTATGTGAAATCCAATTTCACCTTCAGATGTTTTCCTTCTGTGTTCTATAACCAAAACCTAGCATTTTTATTTATCTGTATTATCTGTCTATCTATCACCAAATTTGTTTTTAAATAGTGCTGAACATAAATCTCAACATCTGCAGACAAAGCCTGGTAAAATTATTACAAGACCTTGCACATAGATAGCCAATCTAACCCTTGTGTTAAAGGCTAAAGCACTTCCCAGTGCCAGATGTCATTATCTATCCCATTCATAAAGCAATGCCTGCGGGCAAGATGTGTCAGTGTTTCCACCTTTGGAACTGCTGGACTCAGGACAGGATCCAAAGATCTTGCCACACATCAGTGTCAGGCAGAGCACAGACCCTTCCTCAAAAGCACTGAGACATCCCTACAGCAAAATCCTGTCCCATTTTTCTTGTTGTAATGATAAAATCTGACTCTATCAGCAGTTTATATTATTTCCTCTTCAAAACTCACCTTACCCAAGAGGAACATTCTCATTATGTAAAATTCTGCACTGTTAAGGTAATCAAATTATGCTCTTTTTCTTTCTATTTAATTCAGTAAGTCAAAACCTCCCAGTACAGTAACTATTTTCCCTGCATTAAGAAAATAGCACATGACTCCTGACCACTGTAATTAATTTGTCAGAAGCTTTGATGATACATTTACATTTAGGGGATTGCTTATTCAAATAATAATAATTCCTGTTCACAAAATTTCGTAGTAAGCTGAACTTAAGAAGAGTGACTTCAACAGGTTTTTGGTGTCTTTCTTAGCAAAACACTTTATTTCAGAAAAAGATTTTAAGTGCCAGTTTCACTCAACTACTCTGAAATCATGTCCTGAAGCTGCACCTAACATATGAGACAACAGCACTCCAGCCTTTGAGAAAGTCACAGCAAATCCCACAGGCAGGTCAAACAGGAAGCTTCATGGTTCAGAGGACAGAAAACGAGAGCCAAATTTCATTCCCTGCCTATGTATTTTTTTTCCCTCTCCTTTCCTCAGATAAACTAGTTCTAAGCCAGTTTCATGACTGAGCTCAGCTCAAGTCATGAAAGCGCAGGCTAGGGAAACACATCGGTGTTACTTTCTGACCTGGGAAGAGAATAAAGCCAGGCTTGATGCTGAACAGCTTCCATCCACAGATTAAAACTAGAAAAGCCTCTCCAACACATGCAGCACAGAAGAAAATCCTTCCCAATACACATGCAGCACCAAAAAAATCTTAACAAAATATTTTCTTTGGCAAACTTAAGAAAGTTCAGATGCATCTTTTAAGATACTCTGATACTCCGATACAAGGAAGGGATGTCATCCAGAGGGACCTTAACAGGCTTGAGAGGTGGGCCCATGCCAACCTCATGAAGTTCAACAAGGCCAAGAGCAAGGTCAGGGCAACCCCAAGCACAGATACAGGCTGGATGGAGAGTGTCTTGAGAGCAGCCCTGAAGAGGAGGATTTGGGGGTGTCAGTGGATGAGAAACTCAGCATGAGATAATGCAAATGAAAAAAACCCAAAACCAACCAACCAAAAACCCAAAAAAAAACCCACAAAACACGCCTATTCTAGTTAGAAACTAGTG
>VZTY01034366.1:83714-138367 GCA_013400935.1 Turnix velox | reverse complement strand
ATGTGGAATATTATTAAAGAGTTGTTATTACATAATTAACATTTCTGAAAGGCTCAGGGCTACATCTCTACTGTTAAATGAGGGAGTCAGAAAGTAATCTTGGTCTATGGACCCCTATACACCTCTATCTATACGCACTACTACGTCATCTATATTCCTGACTTTATCATGGAATATTCTTTTTCTATCCAAAAATAAAATCATATAGAGTGGATTAATCATAAGCAGTGCAGACTCAAACATATGTTTGAACATTTGATCTCTAGCTTATCAGTCAATGTAATTTCCCTTTCTTATTTAGTAATACAGATACAACCTTATAATGTGTAAGAATATGTTACAAACTTCTCTGACTTGATTTAAGGGTTAAATAAATTTCCTGGCCAAGACTGCAAGGAAAAAAAAAATGGAAATATAGCTTTTGAGGTGTATAACTTTAAGAAATATAAGCATGCAATGAAATGTGGGAAATATACAGTGAAAAATACATATTGATTTTCTTTGCTATTAAAATACTTAGTACTGCATTCAGTACTAGCCAAATTTTTATGCAACTGTATTTTAGTGCAGATATTCCTAATAATCTTATGTAGATTTCTAGTGGAAACCCTAAGAGTTTCCTTGTGTGACATATCAGTATACAGACTTAAGTTAAAACTCATTAATTACTGGTTAACTCAATTAAGTAATTCAACAGGCACTTCAACCTACCAATTCTACTGCTCTCTTTACTTCTTTCACTGATGACCTTTTTCTGCTTATTCAACTTGTGTATTACTCAAATGGGCTTGCACTTGCTGCTCAGAAGTCTGCAGTGAGACATTACTACAAAGTTTGATCTTTGCCTTGAGTAGAATGAGATGTAAACACAATTTTCAATTCAGAAGTATAATGCTACAGCAGAGAGGCTTGAGTTTAATTTAAGTGTAAGGAAGTTCTTGTCTTTGGGCTTTCTTTCTTGTTAACTGACAAAGGCTAGATGCAATGAAAATTTCTCTGCTTTAAGGAGAGAATTAGATAAATCTGACGGCTCCCAGTAATATTGAGTATGGAGTATTAGTGCAGAATGACATAATTCAAGGGGTCTTTTTTTTCACCTTTTCATCACTGTTTCTTTTAGGAATGTGGTGCACAGTAAGTGTGTTACAGTCAGGCTGATTGTTAGCAGTACAAGATTTTTATAGATAGAAGAAACACTACAGAAAGCAGAAACTGAGGCTTATTTTGAGGCACGGTAAAAGGATTAACCAATGCAAGCAGAGTCTTCCGTCCTCCTTCTCCACTTTCTACAGCTACCAGCTTAATCTTTAAAAACTCTTCTGTATGAAGAGGTTCTACTTTGAATCACAGAATAGTTCTGGTTGGAGGGACCTTAAAGATCATCTAGTTCCAATCCCCTTGCCATGGGCAGGGGCATCTCACGCCAGACAGGTTGCTCAGTGCCTCATCCAGCCTGGCTTTGAACACCACCAGAGAGAGGGCATCCACAACCTCTCTGGACAGCCTCTTCCAGTGTTTCACCACCCTCACCACAGAGAATTTCTTATTTCTAGCCTGAATCTACCCTCTTCCAATTTGCATCCATTACTCCTAGTCCTTCCATCACACATCCTATTAAAAATTCCTTCCCCTGCCTTTCTGAAGGCTCCCTTCTGGTATTGATAATTTGATCCCACTCGAGTTTCACTTGGAGAAATAGTAACATACTTAGAATGTAATTCTCAGAGACATTCAGGAGGGTGGTTTTAGGTACTGCACATTAAGGCTTGTAAGGTCTTAGAGTTTAAAGAGAGAAAAAGGGAAAAAATAGTAAAAGGATAGAAGGAAAAGTTCTGTCTTTCTATTGAAGCTTTGGTTCAAACAGTAATGCAGAATTACAAGTAATGAAAACTGAAGAACCAATGTATATTTCCCATTTTCCATTTCTGTGTCCAAGTCACTGGCACAGCACTACTAGATGACTTTTCCTATAGTGATATCACAAACTGATTTTCACTGTTGCTTATAGATTATGGGGTTTGTCGTTTATCTAGCGTAAGTCAGTCTTCATGTCAGCATCATTTCAAAATATTAGGAGAGTGAGAAAAACACACCATGTTTCTTCCAAACCTCACAAAAGGAAAAAATATAACATCATTTGTAAGATGCTGATGTCTGAAACTGTCCTCTTGATAGCAATAATGTGTGTGGTGCAGGAATACACTTGCAGCAAACAACTTTTGCAGTTGATTAAATGCCTCAGCTTCACAAAGAGCAGCTATTGCTTTGCCTGCTTCAGCAACACAGACATTCTCTAAATAGAGCAAATGACAGTTCTGGAAAACGTGATGCTCAAACCTTCAGTTATAAAGGAGAAAAGCTCCATAGAATTTTTTTTCTTTCTTTTTCTGGGATGGCAGATTCCAATACTTCAATATTTCAGATTAGCCTCATTTCAAAAATAAGGAGATAAAAATGGACAGAGAAAGTTTAGAGGAATAGATACACTACATTTTCACCTATTCAATTTTCCAATTCATTTGGACTTTTGCATTCTTAGAGACAGCCTATGCTTTTGTTGTGATGAAAAGGATTTAAATAATATTGAAAACCCATTAGCAACAGAAAATCTCTTCGGTGCTATAAAAAGTTGCATGGATATATATAGAATGATTTTTCAGTGCAGTTTGCACATGCTTAAATCCAAATAGGGTAATTTTAACAAATTATTTTTATAGTATCTACTGTAGAATGTAGCCATATTAAGCACAGACTGTTGCTACCAAGGGACCAAGAAGAAGAGAGGAAAAAAAAGACATTTTTGTCATAAAATTGTATATAATCTTAAAAAAATACAAGGGCCAGGTTTGTTGATTTGGTTGTTTTTCTTTACCTATAACAAGTTCAAAGATAATTTTCTCAAGCTTATTGTTATCACTAAAATGTTGAATAGAGATGACATGTCCTCTCCTAAGGTAGATGCTTAGTAGTGTATATGACATGGCCGTGTTTTTTGTAGATGTGGTCAAAGTTCTGGTTTGAATCTCAGTTTTATAGCAATTTGAAAGTACCTGGTTTCTAGAAATGATCTGAGTAAATGCACATCTGAGTTAGGAATATAACACTGAAACACTAGACTGCCTAATTTGGGAAAAAGCTGTACATCTGAAGGATAAGTCTATGGCTCTTCATTATCTCTGCAGTCTTTAGACTTTCATGCAACTATTATTGCATGGCATGAAGTAGGTACTGGATATATTTGTATTTTAGTGGAGAAATATTTCAATGCATAAACAGACTTTAATAATTGGACACAGGTAAAAGTAAACCAAATAGCTTTAGTGGCAGAAGGCAAAAAACTCTCTAGAAGATAAAGCTTGAAGTCTAGTCACACTAAATGTTTTTTCATGCTTACTCTGTGCTATAAATACCATGAGTTTAAAATTTAATGCTGTAATATTTATTGACACTGTAAAAGCAGGTTGTGAAGAGAACACCATCCTTATCTTCAAGCTTTATAACCATGAATTGTGAACTACTGGGATAGTCAGAATTTTGTTTTAATTTATATAGGAGAAAAGAGTAGAGAAACAAAAAAAAATTTGCCACAGAATATGCAGTTATCATCTGCAATTCCATATGTACAGAGTAAACGGTCTGGTAAGTTTCCAGTTTATTTCAGAAAAAGTGTTTGTCCTTTATCTTGCATACATTTCAGAGTGCCACAGTAGTGATGACTATCTGTGTGTAGTTGCTACCTGAACTGGAAAAAAAACCAAAAAGCAATGCCAAACGCTGCAGACATTGCATGTAACTACTTTCACAGAAAAAAAATTCTAGAGGAAGAATCATGTTTCTCCTTCCATTATGTATCTTCTGGCTGTTAGATTTTCACCAATTACATCCAAATACTCCATTAATCTCCTTATGTGTATTAAAGTATTAACCAATCTATCATGATATCAGCAAGACAGATGGTGCTATATACAAATTATCTAGGCATATGATGTTGATTAGCTTTAACCCCCTCATCCTGGATATAGTGAAATGTATTGTAGGTCTATCAATTCAGTGAAATCCACTGCAATTATTTATGCAATTTGAAAAGGGGGATATCATGTCATACAAGTAAGCCATATAAGAAAATATTTCACACTGAAAGAGTAAGTTTGAGAGAGTTTTGACCTACATTAACATAATAAAATATAGAGAAATAGATTATGCAAATTTTATAGCTATTATACATTTATTTAATTATGTGCCATCCTTTAAAGTCGTTGCTTATACCTGCAAAATAAAAGGAGAACCTATAAGATTCTCCTTCAGAGTTTCTGTTCTTGCTTTTGCTTTTCAAGAGTGAGGTTATTCAGGTGGGAATTGTGTTGTTGTTCTTTGTGCATGAAGATTTGAGCTAAGCACACGAAGAAGACAGGATAACAAACAAGTCTATATTCCATGAAGTTGGCCTGGCAAATAAGAGAAGCTGTTGAACTGTAATAGAGGATTGAATATACTTAGAGATTGCTTTAATATCAGATTGTAGTATCCGGGACTTTTTTTTATCAGTTCCTAGAGTCACGGCATGCCCTATAAATTCAAACCTGAGAAAAGCAAAGAAACAGATTCACCATGTTTTCTTACATTTCTCAGGGTGATCCCATGTACTCATATAGCCATGATAAATCCTATTCCTAGCAGTTATATGAGAAAGGGAGAAAAAGATGGGCAGGCAATGCTCACTGTAGATCAGACATGAATGAGACTTTCTGATAAAATATCTAATTTTGAGGCTATGATTCTGGTCAGTAGTGTGCAAACTTCAAAGAAACCATCATCAATCCAGTCATCATAGCTTCTAGAGAAATCATTGCTCTTCTCTTAATAATTAAGTAGATAAAATGTCACAGGTTTCACTTGAAGTAGAGGAAAATGGGGTCAGTCTCTTTCTTTTGTATTATATAGAAAAACTTCAAGTCAAATACTACTGTAAGTGTGAATTTGTTCTTGCTGGAATAGTTTCACTTTGTTTAACTAATTAAATATTTATTGGAACAGAGACTGCAAAAATAACTCTGTGTGATAGAGGTTGTGACATATATGTAGGAGAAGAAAACCTCAGGATGTTTTCTAACTTAGAACAAAGAGGATGTGGATCAGGGGACCCACATGATAGAGAAATGCTCTGAACTTGAGTACTGCTTTGGGGCTGTCTCATTGTAGGTGACTATAAAGTTCATGGTTCTTTTTCAGTCTAGAAAAAAGAACTTAAGGCATTTCTTGAACTTTTACATGAAGTGAGACAACTGTTCTCATTTGAATTTAATGCAACATTTTAAATTTCGCTAGCTTAAAAAAAGAGAAAAAGACCATTTGTGAATATTGGCCTGTCTAGTTGTATCTCTAGTAACATTTCTATTTGATTATTAGATAACAAGGAACTTTGAAAAAAGAAAGTTCAAGAATAGAACTTCAGCTATTGTGCAGCCTGCAGAACTGTGTAGAATTCTACTGCTGCTGAAGAGACTGAAAAAGAACACAGTCAGTCTAGATAATTACAGTGTTTGAATGTACACTTCTTTCAGTTACCAGATCTATTTGAATATAATGATACTTTTCAGTTCTCAGAACCAGAAGACTGAGGATGAGTCATAACAGCACGCAGTAGCTTACATTAAATGCCTCAAAGCAAAAATAAATGGAAATGAAATTCAGAAAACACCAGAAACAAAAGAGTCACTATAGCATCAGCAATAAGGATGAAGAAACTTCAAAAGTTTCTATACTGAAGTCCTCTTGTTAACTGTCAGCTCCCTCTCTGATGTGTAGCATTCTGCTGGAAATCTTGTGTGAACAGATTTTGTTTTGATATTTTGGAATTTGTAGTTCTTGTTGAAGTAGAACCCAAAGCGGCAGAGATGCATGAAAAGAGAGAAAATGGTGCTGGAAAACAGACTTTGTTAATAATTTTAAAACATTAAATAAAAATTTCTGATTTGGGTTTGACTTAAAATGGAGATTAGTTTTTAATTTATTTTTTGGTGTCTGGTTCTATTTTCTGCTTTCAAAGAGGAAGATGGAACTTCCAGGTCTGTTTGCCTTTATCTTGTACGAGGTCTTACCTTGTAAGGTATCTCCATTAATTAAAACAGTGTAGATGTTAGCAGTCATGTATTTGCTGTAACATGGAGGCTTAGGTTCTTCATAGTACCACAGATGGAATGATTCCAGTACCTGAGATAAATTACTGAAAGCTTCATGCATCTTTGCATCAACTGTCATGTTTTAAAACAGTGTTTCATGATTACAGCAGATTTGACACTATTCTTTAATTTAGGATTAGATGTAGTGCCAGTAGTGCCTTTTCTAGATCAGCCTGTCTACAGTTAAAGGCCATATCACAGAAAAAAAAAGGGTTTTTTCATCATGGCAGCATATCCACTGAGTAAAAGTCTGAGCTTAAGAAAGCTATAAGGAAAGGATCTGCAGGTACAAGATGCACATCAACAAAACACAGTATTGAACTCTCATCTGTTGGGCTAACACACTGCTATATTCTGCAGAATGATTTAAGTTTTATCATAAGCTTTGTAAACCAACTTAGCACAGTATTAAAAAGTGATAAAATTTCTAGGTGAGAGTTTTAGATAAAAGGGGCAATATTAATTAATGCTGCAAGTTTTATTCTTTGTAGCAGTTGCAATGGTCCTAGCTGAGACTGAAGTTCTGTTTTGCAAAGATTTTGTGAAAAACCAGTGGGAAGCTGGATCTGCTGAAACAAATTCATATTCTCATTTCAAATAAAAGATTAGAAGAGGTGCAAAGAGATGGACTGTTTGTCATTACAAAGCTTTTTGAAGAAAGTGTTTTGAGGATCATGCACGGTGCTACAGATTCTAGTGATAATACAATGCTGCCAGGAAAAGATGTAACCTTACGTACGCATGTAGATGCACAGTATAAACTGTCATTCAGAATGGATTTTTCTCAGTGGGATTATGAAAACAAGATCTCCAGTCTGGCATCTCAAGGTGAGGCTGGAACCTGTTGTTTATTCATGCTGTTTTTATAGACATATGGTAAATGCACTTAGAATTGCAGAAGCAACATTTTGCAAATAGTTTAGTAAGAATGTGGGGAAAGTAAGTGAATCTGGTTTATTAAGCTATCTGATTAAGAACTCTTTAGTATAAAAGAAATAAAATTGAGCAGGGGAAGTGATAAATTAAACACAAAGAAATGTAGTCCTGTGGAGAAGGCAATGATAGAGCTGTGTTTATTGTTTCCCTGGATAATTTAATCCTGTGTGCATGTGTATGTATGCACAATCCACTAGAAAACTTCAAGCCAGATGAGCAGGTGAACAAAAGACAACAGGCATCTGGGGAAACTGTATGTGAGACAGAGATGTTATGGGAGTAGGGTCTGGCATTGGGTATCAGCTAGACTGAAAAACTCTGCTAGTATTCAAGGGACCTGTCTGAGCCATATGATAGTAAAGCAAGTGAATGATTGCATGCGTCTATGTGCTAGTAAACATCGAGCTGGACAAGCCAGTGAGTAGGAGTAGATCCATTTAGAGGCTTGAGATCCAGTCAGGGACGTTATGAAGATATTCTAGCATCCAGAGGACATAGGTGTACTTGAGAATCTGGTGATGTGAAGGGATGCACATTTTCACTAAGGAACTTCAATCACAGTGAGTCCCCGTTTATGTGTTATATGTCTGTGTTGTTTAAGGTAGGACCCTGAACTTGAAAATGAGAAAGTAAAATAAATAAATAAAGAAAAAATCAGAATAAAACACCAACCCATTTCTTAGAGTAGAAAAGCATTCACAGAAATTTTAGGCTTTATTCATGAATTGTGAATGGAGTTATATCTACATTTCCTGAGTGGATAACTTACGAAAATTATAGTCATTAACACTCTTTCATTTTTGAGAATACTTGCTATTGTTTTTTAAATACCACCTTTCTTTTTTTTAACAAAGAGAAATTAAAATGCTATGAAATGTGTACGCTGATCCACATCTTCTGGCACATCCATGCAGGTGGATGTGAATGAAAATCAACCTTCTCGTAACCAGTCCAAGCATATTACCTGCAAATTGAAGAAAAGGGAGAAAGAAATATTAAAGGGACATACTAATTTAAAATATATCAGGTGTAAATACTGATAAAAACCACCATAATAAGCAGATAAATACATATTATTTTGATGAACTAACAATTCACTTTATACTTAAAGTGTATGTTATGTAATTTGCAAACAAGAAAAATCAGAGCAGCATAAATTTCAAATGAGAATTAAATATTGCATTTTATATGGCTTTCTCTTTTGGAGAGACATTTCATGCTCTGTTTCTAGCATCTATAAGTAACTTTACATCATAGTCTGTAAAAGAGTAGAGAGACACCTGAACAAACTTGTGCCAGAAGCAGTTAAGTCCCAGCAGTTCTGAGTTCAGCATGATTTTAGTCCTTCTATCAATGTAATCACAGTACAGTCAACCCTTCATTATCAAGAGCTAACTGGAACTTTGCTAAGTTTTGAGAACAGAGGTGATGTTATGATTTCCACACTGAACTAACTTGCTGAGAATCAGCCCCATGCTCAACCCATTTGGCTTCATCAATGATGCTATACTGTGCAAATGCATGGAGCCACTTTAAGGTCTGAAGCTGTATTCTTGATACACAGTTCCTAAACCAATGAGCCCTCCAGATATGGCAAAGTGTGTGGTACAATGATGGATGGGACAGCTTGTGATTGCCGGCAAGGATTCAGCACAGCATGGAAGCACTTCTGGACAAAATATGGGTGTCATTGCACTCATGTGGCTCCACATGTGGTGCATCAATCTGGGCAGCATTTGAACTGGCCTACATGGATCAGCTGGAATCTCTTTGAAACTCTGGGATTATTTAGCTACAGCATGGATAGCTGCATTCCAAATGATGCAGAAGTTACTAAATTCGAGTTACCTCTGATCAGACAGCCAGTCCAACTCTCTGTTTTGTTAAAAGAGAAAAACAACAGGTTTCAGGTTGTGATACATGTCTTTATAATCCTGCTCATAACTGTTTTACAGTATGCTTAATTCTCTACACTAGATAAAAGGAAGCCTCAACTGTCTGTCTCAAATGTGGTCATTTATTACTGAAGTCTGGAGCTAGTTGGTATCACCCTTGGCATCTACTATGAGTCTAGTGCCTTACTTTTTAGAAGTATGCCATAAAGCATTACTTGTAAAAAGAACAAAAATATTCACTTCTCCCTCTGTATTTACAAGTTGGTATATAAGGGATATGTTTTACATGTCTGGAGTTCACTGAAGCTGGGGAGAACTGGTATTACTTGACAATGTGAAACATCCATTTTCATCATTGATTTAGGAGCAGGCAATAAGACTGCTTTCCATGACACTGATATAAAATGCTAAAATCTTTTCAGGACAATGATTAGGCCTGTAATGAAGTTTGTAGCATCAAAGTAGAGCTATTTATTTTCTTATTTTATTAAGTTCTTATGATACTGGTTATAAAGTTAGGTTATTTGGATGTTCAGATGATTATAGATACAGAGGGAAATACATAAACTGTGCATTAGTTGAGTGGTTAAAAAGTTAGTGCCTACATCAAAGGACAGCCTTGAATGAAGGAATCCCAGCTACAGATGCTATGTAGTAGGTTTATAAATAATTGCACATACTGTATTCATCTTGAGAGTTAGGAAGTATTCATCCCTGAACTTGTAGGGGTAAAAGGAATGCTGTATGAAGTGCTTCAGATGTTTTTGACACATCTTTGATTGAAAATAAAACTTAATAAGGTTTTTCGAGGTAGCGGATTAAAAGGGGGGGATGGGAGAGGGCCCGTTTCAATTATCTCATGTTTTGAAAGACGTAATATCAGGCTCTTGAAATTTCCCCTTTGGACTTCCAGATTTGGAACCACAAATTATTTTAACAATAGAGAAACATTTCTTGCTGTATCTAAAGCTACTACCAATGCCAAGTAACATGCTTATTATTTTAGAAGGAACAACACTCTTCTAAACAAAGTATTTACAAATGAAGGATTTGGGTTGCATGCACTACCGACTATCACTTGTTAATACCACACCAATGGAAATAATTCTGCAAAATGCTAGGTGATTGTATGAAGATGATAGCTCTAAATTTGTACACTACTAAATTACATTATAATCAATATCGATGATATGAATTGACAACCTGAAAGAGGTGGTGTTGTTCTTGAGGAGAGGAGAAGGTTCTGGGGAGGCTCTGTAGCAGCCTACCTGTACCTGAAAGGATCCTATAAGAAAACTGGGACTATTTAAACACATTAGGAAGTTCTTCACCGTGAGGGTGAAGACACTGGAGCAAGTTTCCCAGTGAGTTAGGAGACTGTCTGGGTGACTGTTAGATACTGTATGCTCTGATCATTACTTTTGTTTTCTGACAGCTTTGTATTACTGAAACTGTATGCTTTAACACCAGCTGTTTATGGGTAATAAAAATGGAGAAGATTGCAGATTAACTGTAATGAGGTGAACCCAGCTGGTAACTCAGTTAACCAGTGACCCTCTCACTCCTCTCTAGTAGAGTAGGAGACAATAGGAAGAACAACTTATGAATAAAATTAAAGATGGTTTAAAAAGTGAAGTAAAACTGAATGCACAAGTAAAGTAAAATAAAGATTTAATTCAATCCTTCCCATACACAGGCAGATGTTCTCCATCTTCTCCAGTCCCAGCACAGTAAATGTAGAAACTTGGATTAAACAATGATAACAGATTTTAAAATATTTTAGGGTATACTTTAGCAAACTTTACACTTGTAGCTCTATATAAGTGAGAGAACTTTTGGTCAGCTCAGTTGTAGAAGTTATGCATGCTTAGCAGTTTTACTTTGGAGTTGCTAACAGGTGATTGCAAACAGGAGGTTTAAAAGCTGTGTGTAAAAGGAGAACATGTCCATTAAAACTAATGTATACTAGCTGTCTATAATTCTGTGCATGGCTGCCCAGAAAACATTCCTCAAGGGACTTGGACAAAGTCTGAAGAAAGCAAACAGAATTACAGCTGAAAGGCTAAGTTCACAGCCTGTCCTTAATTCACCCTGTTGACACTGCATCTGTCAGCAGTCAGGAGGAAGGAGTCTTAGTCTAGAAGACAGGTTGAAAGGGAAATAGATGCAGAATCCTTACATACTTCACTGTTTCGGAAATCTAAAGAAGAAATAACTTCATATTTTCCATTCAACGACAAAAGAATTTTTTTCTCTTCTAGAACATTAAGCCAGATTTATTCCAGACTTCCTTTGAATTGGAGTCCACTTGAACCTTCATTTGCTTCTGTTTTATTGCCTCTCTTCTGATATGCATGCTGAGATATACATACTCAAGTATGATATGTCATGGTCTTCACCCAGTTTCTTGTTATTTAAGTTAGTCAGTCACTACTACTTATTGAACCTAGCTATAGATGAAGGAGAAAAACTCAGTTTTCCTTACGTTAGTCTTGTACTTACAGAGTGCAACTCAGGAATTTGAGTCACTTTTGGACTCACTTTCTTTCTTCAAGAGCTTATGTTTTACCTAAATTGTTTGATTTTGTGCTCCAAATTTGGTCTTACAGCACCTTATGAAAACATAAACTTCAGTTATCAAAAATTTATTTCTACCAATGGAAAATTATTTCTGTGTTGTGTATGCATTCTTGACATGTGCTCCATCAACCGTGAATTACATTTAGGCACAAATTTGCTGGCTAAGCAATTTCAATATTCTTATAGAATTACTTTGCAAAGATAGTCTCTTTAGGTGAGGCCTACCAGTTAGCTCACTTAGATGTGAATATTTGAGTTCCAGGACACAAACTTCAAAGGGAAAAATCACAGAAGATCAACAAGAGACTTGGGTTCCACCTCCACACAGTAACTTCCCAAGAGGAAAGGGATATTCTTACTAAAAAGCACTTTCTTTCTATTCCTTAAGCTTTTAATTCTGATGCGTGACTAGACTACTTCCAGTTGTTAAACTGCTGTGTAAAGTAATTGCGGTACTTAATAGCCCACCCCCTCAAATTGATGTTTTATATCCACAGTGTTACTAAAGACAAGAAAAAAAATCTCCAAAGTAGCTAGTGCCCAAGGTTAATGATACCATGCAAGAAACATGTCTTATCAATTTGCTTTATTCTCAGTTGGGTAAAAAAATCCTTATGATTTAGAAGCAGAACCAGTTTAGGAATTTCCTTAAGTGAGTATTTAGACAAAGTACTTTTTGTGAAAATAATCTCTAGAGAAATATATTTGTGAGCCTGGGATTCAACTGTAGTGTTACACTGCAGTCTCACCAACAGAGCTTGTGATACCTAATTATCTCCATGGATCTCCTCCATGGACACCCAGGAAGAAAAACCACCCAGAGAAATGGAGATCCTGACCAAAACTGCCATGTCTTCTGTGTGCAGCCATGGGTCTGCCTGCTTCTTTACATCTTTCGGTAGCAACAACAGCAGTTTATGCAACTCTTTAGCAGGCTTCAGGCTTCTTTCAATGACAAGACTGCCTGCAGACTAGACTTGTATTATTAATGATGAAACCCATTTCCTATGGTGCTTTCTGCAACAGCTGCACTAGTGCTTAACCTCTTAATTATTGTTCATTATTTCAGAGTTGGCATATTGAAGTGGAGTGGTTGAAAGACAGAATGGGCTGGATCAAGTGTTCTTAGTCAAAACGACAGCTCTGATCTGATCCTTGAATTTTCAAATGAAATTGGCATTCTTAGATGTGGGGAAAATTTTCCATTTTGGTCCTAATGCTAAGCATCGGACTTGAGAAAGTTTTCATAAGACAAGACTTTTCTATTATAAAATGCAAATCGGTGATGGGCTGATAATTATAGCAATGTTAGAATGCACTGTTGTGACATGCCTTTGTAGTGAAGTTAATGAAATATTCCCTACAGTATTTCATAAATACCAAATATTTGGGGATAATTACTGCAAAGCATTTGGATGCCTGAAGGCTCTCATCTTCATGAATGGAACCGACAGAGAGAAACAGACATGGAACAATCACACATTGCTTATGCGTCTCAGTCTTTGTCACATGCATTCATTCTACCTAGTTCTTAAAAATCACTTTAAAAGCTTTTTCATCCCTTTAAGAACTCAAAACATTGTTGAACAATCTCTGCTTTCCTTATTGTTTGGACAACATACTCCCCCCAGCTCTACATTTCATAATAAAGTTTAGGATTTCAAAGGTGAGATACGTTCCAAACGAACCATCTATCTCAACTTTGATTTTATAGTTTGACTTTTATCTTCTTTTTGTATTTCAGTGAACAGATGAGTCAAGTAAATATTATCAACTATCTGAGTGTTGACTTTGCATAGTACTGCTCATGTAGCTGAATACGTCTGTTTTCATGATTTACCTGTCAAAAGTATAATTGAACAATCTCTGTAGGAAGTGACAGCTTGTATACAAACCTGCCTCACAGAAACATGCTTTCTTTTCAGATACATATAATTTTAAGCCTTTCCTTCTTTCTAGAATCTTTTTTGAAGTATTTATCTTTTCATTTCATCATGTATTCTATCTAAAGATGCTGTGATGCATTTTAGCTACTTTTTCATAATTTTTTAACCTGTTTATTCCAGCTTTTTTTTCCATGAATATATCCATTTAGAAGATGATTCCTTTAACAGGAACCACTGACCAGCAGTTTTATTTTTACTTGCACATTGCCTGCATTAATAGTGGGGACAGGAAACGCCTTGGACATAGTCACTTGTAGCAATGATGAATTATTCCTACAAAAATACTTCCTTTTCCTATTAATTACCTGTTATCAAATATGCTATCTTCCAAAACTGACAGTTCCAAGACAGATGTCAAATTTACTCTATGCACAGAATGGAGGCTAGTTTATCCTGTGTAGGTACCAATTTCATAATTTCTTCAGTTTAGTTTTTGTAATTACCTACCTATGTAGGTCTATGCAGATATCTCTCATACTCAAGGGTGGCTCACTGTGTTTGCCAGATGAAGTCAATGCATTAAATGAAATCTAAGGAGTGAGTCAGTTGACAAGTCACAAGGAGCATAATTCAATTGCCTCAATATGTGCACATATGCATCTAATACTGTTCCAAGATTCTTTAGGACATCTTATATATTAACATGAAGCAGATATAATACAGCACTTGAAGATGGTTTTATAGGTTAGAAGTTACAGAATGGTTAAAATGGCAGTACATAGAAAAATTCATATGTGGATGATAGAGTTTTTTTTTTTTAAAGTTGTCACTTAAGGTATTGATGCTTAAAAATTCAGAAGTTGTAGAATGGGCAACATTTAACTAAAGGACAAATGATTTACAAACATTGGCTATTTTGTCTTGAAGGACTGTAAAATGTAGTACAGGTTGAATGTTTAAGAAAATCAAGTAAAGAGAGAAAACCACATTGCATAAATTATTTTTAAAAATTCAGAGTGACATGATATGCTGTAATAAACATACAATGTGAAATCCATGTCTAGAGTCTAGTCTACACAGAAAAAGAAAGAATTAGGAAATAAGCAAGATACAAAAAGGATCACGAATACAACATGAAAGAAAACATAGGATGGGGCTCCAAAAATCTCATACTGGAGATTAATACAGGGTTACAGAACATATTTTATGCTTGCAAATATTCAAATGTTAGAAGTCTTATCCTTTCTTTCAGAGATCTGAGAAAGTCTTACTCTTCTAAAACATAGATGAAAGATGAGCTTTATTTTAGTAAAGTTGTCTGGTGATTACAACACACACTACTTTACCCACAGATGTGGATTCAATTTACTCCTCGGCTTGAAAGAACTCAAATATACTACTTCAATTTCTAGTTGCATGTTGTGGAGAAAGAGAAAGCGAATGGGACAGGGAAAAGGCAAGTGTAGTCTATTTTTTTTTGTGCATTGGACAGAAAGAAATGTCAAGAATAATTTTACTCAAAGGGCAATCTTGAAGCTCATTACCTATGTATTTCACTTTGACCAGACAGCCATTTAAAGAAAAAGAACAATTTAAGAACTATTGAAAATAGAATGAATTTTAGTTTCATTTATATTTCAAACACTCAAAATTTTTTATGCTTAAGGCATTATGTCTTAATAAATTTAACATTAGTCTTCTTTGCTCTGCATAATATACTGGAATACGTTATGCATGTAAAGTTGTCACAGAGGTAAAGCAGCAAAAGACAAATAAAAAATACTGATATGCTTACCAC
The DNA here is from genome assembly GCA_013400935.1 of Turnix velox. Classification (NCBI taxonomy): domain Eukaryota; kingdom Metazoa; phylum Chordata; class Aves; order Charadriiformes; family Turnicidae; genus Turnix; species Turnix velox. The sequence goes on along the minus strand of VZTY01034366.1, from coordinate 123,093 downwards.
AGAGACTACAGCATAAGACACTAATTGTGACTGGGCAACAATATTACTACAATTCCAATTGTATTCCTATTGGCAGGTTGGTGTTTGTTCACTGGTCTACTCAATTTTTTTTATCTGAAGGGTCACCAAAGTGCCTTTACAAGCAAGGTCTCTCCAGAAAAAAAAAGTAATTATCTATGAATAACACAGTCAATTTTTACAAGTGACTACCTATATTGTTGTAGAAGAAGAAAACTCATAACGAAATTATAAGATACTTATTGAAAATAAATTGAATATACTTTTGTGTCTTAAGTGCTGAGCTTGTTATTAAGCAGCAAGAAACTAATCAATACAGAGGTACTTTTCTAAGAGATTACAGAAATGTGATGTTTTTTGTTTCATATTAGGTTGATGATAATTACAAGATTCCATCAAAGCTACTGCAATTCCTTGCTGTCACTGCATACATAAAAAACTACCTCCCTTCATGACAAATATTATTCTGCAGTTTTTTGCTATTTAAACTGCATGAAATCAGGTTGAGATCTCACACATGTCAGGTTATGGTGTTATGCAAAATTCTTTGAAATCAATCAGTACTCCTATTGAGTTAAGATTGGATTAATTGTCACCTTCGTGATGCGTCTCAGGTTATATTTGTGATTAAAAAGGAGTCTGTTTGTTACCTGTGTATGTAACCTTGGTGGCAGTATGGTAGGGAAAAGTGTGCGGTGGCACAGTTTTGTTCACCACAGGTCACAGACTGTACGCACACAGTACAACTAAGGCTAAGGGTGAGAAAGGGGATGGCATCAACAGGAATTTTTACTGTGCTTGATTAAAGAGGGAAAGATTAATAAAGACAGATTTTTATTTGCTATATAAACTATTGTGTATGATCTATGTCTGAAGACTGTAGCAGATCCAAAACAGCTTGGAGTAGCTGTTGGATTTATCTGGTAACACTCAATTCTGATTTTCATTTAGACCAGTAACTGCATGACTATGAAGGCAAGCCCGATTTACAAGCACATCAGAACTACAATCTTTACAACTACACTATCAAAGTGGAGAAGTAAAACTAACACTGTTTTTCCTACAAGCTATTTTTATGGTTCTCAATTCTAGAGATGCTGAATGTCTCAGATATATTAATAAATTTATCCTCACTAAGTCCATTTCAGAAAAGGGAATATTTCTGTGTCCTTTGAAAAACTGTTGCTGTGGAAAAGAGTCAGACATGTTAAATAATCAATAATCTTGTTCAAAATTTTACTAAATATTCATAGTCCAAAGAAACAAGAAATGAAAGGCTAAAATCAATACTAGTTTCTCAATGTCAGATAAATGCTGTGGGAGCCATGCAGAAAGTTATCTGCAGATTTTTTAGAGCAATCATTCTTCTGCTTTCTTGAGTTACCCTCAGGATAATGATATTCTTATCACCTACATTCCCCATCTCTCTGCCACTTTAACAGAGCTTCTATAATCCTTCACTTCTCATTTAGCTGTATGCATTCTTTTAGCAGGAAATCAGTGGAAACCACATTACTGCATCCACTAAGACAGTTTACCTAGTCCTATTTTTTTTCCAATTCCCTGGACAGAAAAAATGCTATGGAGTGCATTGGCCCATATCTTGAACTTCGCTGCTTGTTTCAGTGCTCTGACATAGCAGAATAGAAGCTACCAGTTGTACTCAACTTGGACAAGCAAAGAGGAAAGTTGATGTACCTCGCAAGTGGCACAGGGAGCAACAGTTTTGGGAAGAAATGATGATTCGTATTGCAGATGCATTGAGAATCTACAGGTAGAACGAGGCCAAAGGATGTGACATTCAAAGTTCTTATGAAATGGAGAAGGGCAGCCTTTTGGCAGATCCTAATACACGATGGCATTCTTTCTATGGATTCAGCTTACTATTTTCTTACCCATTGTGATCAGGGAGAATGGGTTCTTTTCCTTCTGCATTTAAAGGCATTCTACCTTCAAAGACAAAATGGTTACTTGTCTATTTGAAACATGAATTCTAACTGTGATGAAATTACACAAACAAGACAGGTGTCTGAACAAGGAAACTATTAACAGTTGTGATTGCAAGTTTAACTTTGATATCTTAATTTAGTAACTGCAAGGCCTTGTATGAAATTTTTTTGGTGAATATTTCTCATGTAATTGCAGTTTTGCCACAAGCATATTGTCTGGAACAGATTTGTCTTTCTTAATATCAGCTGCTATGTTTTGGATTTGGAGCGAAAGAGATATTGATAGCACATAGATGGTTTTGGTTGTTACTAGACAGTCAAGATGTTTTCTGCTCCTCAATCTACTACTTCAAGGAGTAGGTTAGGAGTGAATGAGAAGCTAGAAGGAGGCATAGCCAGGACAGCTGACCCCAATTGGCTAAAGGACTATTCTATAGCATATGATGTCAAACTTAGTAAATAAAGATAAGAATAAAAATGAGCATGTTTAGAGTGCTGGCATTTGTCTTCCAAGTAACTGTAATGCGTGATGAAGCCCCGCTTTCCAGGAGATAGCTGAATACCTGCTGCCATTATGAGGTAGTGAATGAATTCGTTGTTGTGCTATGCTTGTGTGAATGGCTTTTACTTTACTTATTAAACTGTCTTTATCTTAACCCATAAATTTTCTTACTTTTACTCTTAGAATCATCATCTTACAATTCTCTTCCCCATCTCAATTTAGGTAGTGAGTAAGCAGTTGTGTTGTCCTAACTGCCAGCTGGGATTAAATCATGATCTATATCTACACAGCAGATGCTCATTTCTTCCACATTAGATTCTTGCCCTAGAATGAAATTGTAAATTACTAAAACTATAACTTGATCACATGTGTATATCAAAATATATGGATGTAGGAGTTATGAAAACAAAACAAACTCCAATGAACCTTGAATTCTTACCTTTTGAACTGAACTTATGGCATGAACTCATGTTTGTTTTCCAAGTCACAGGATGATCCACAGTTGACATTTGACTCCAGAGGCAGATTTTCAAACAGAGACCAAAAAGCAGTTATTGCTGCTTTCTTGTTTATTAGATTAACTAGATGTTTTTGGGTTTTTTTTAAACTCAACCTAACCAACTACTAGTGCCTGTTTCTGAATATTTCTCTTAATACTTTCCTAATAAAATAGCTGCTTTAACCCGATGTACAGAAAAGGCTTTGGCAGGGCATTGCAGACCATTATATCTTATTGTATACAAGAAGAAACATGGATTGAAAATTGATTAAAGTAATTACTGTTTTTCTGTCTGTCCTTTAATAGATTTTATCATTGTGTTTCTACCTTCAAAAACAACTATCTGAATTACTTATATTTTTAGTCACATGCTCAGCAATTTAAAACTTTTAAAGTTTTAAAAGGTCCTTTTAAGAAAGATTCTTTAAAAGTTTTAAAGCATGGGAATGAAATTCCTGATATTAACTTCTACAAACTTTCATGCAATTTCTGAACTACTTTTGAAAAAACCAACCAAATGTTTATGAACTGTATTTTTATATCTTCTACTGAAAAATAGAATATGATAGTGGCTACAATGAGGCTTCATTTATGAACTGCTGTGAAAAAGACCATTCTCTGTTTTTTTAGCATAATTCACTAATTTATTTGTGTATATTTATGAATTCAAGTAATTTAGAAGTTTCCTCTTTTCTCTGTTGTCAATGGCATATTAGTTTCTAAGTGTTATATCCATTTTTTTTAGAAAAACTTATTAACATTTGTAACTTGTTAGCAAAGCATTAGATGAAAGAACAACAATGGATTTTTTTTGTATTTAAAAAGGAATATATAAATATGAGGTTTGTAATGGGCAAAATTTAAAAAAATTTATTTAATTTTGTGCACATACGAAAAACTTTGCTGAGCTATGCGAACTGCCTAAATCCCAAAGGTCTGCAAAACTTGAGTCTGGAATACTTAAGAGAACATACTTTTCTCCTGGTGCGAGCTGTTTTTGGAAGAAATGAAAAAAAAAGCTTATCTTATTTTAGCACTAATCCTACTGAACAGATTAAAAACTGTAGAGGAAAGCAAAAGGACCACAGACCAAATGTTATGGAGCTTGCAAAAAGATTTATTTTGAGTCTAAGAATTTCTTTGTCATTCATTTATTGATATATCCAGCTACAGCTATGTACATTCCTTCTAGGTATATCTGTAATTATTTAAAAGATACAGGCATATCCAGTAATTATTGTTAATCCAGTGTCAATGGAAATTTTGCCATAGACTTCAATGCAGATAGATTTAGTATATTAATGTTATTTTATATTTATCCAAGAATGGTCTAATTCTGTGAAGCAATCAAGATCCCTGAAGATTCCTGTGCACAGACACCATTACATATAAAATGTATAGTCTATTAACATTATTTCCAGAAATGAATACATAAGAAAATTATCTGCCTCTTTTCAGCTGTTCCACTGATTTCCTGGCAAAATTGCCAAGTATTGAATTTATTTAATGCAATGTTAGCCACCTTACCCTTGATAACTGCTTAGTCAATGGTAAGATACTGACACTTTCACAGCTAATTCCCTTCTTCAGACAACTGAAATAGTGAGGACAAAAATCACCATTTTGAGCTGCTTATATTTCTCCATTCATAATTGTCAAATGTGAGCTTTGATTTTTACTTTCCACATTCTCAACACTTTTTTCTTTATGGTCCAGACAGTGCCCCTTTCTTAGGTTCATGCTGACAGTTTTAAAACTCTTTAGGATTCTAGTTTTACCAAGCCAATTCTAGCCTTTGTATTACACAGATTTCCTAAATATTTAAAAAGCATATATTCACAAAAGTGTAAGAAGCTTTTGCACATCACAACACTAGAAGAAAGAATAAATTCTGAGGATAACAGCTTAGAGACCTGTTACTGTTTCTCTGTGTGCTGAACTCAGCAAAATTATGTACCTTATTAATGTAATCTTCTTAAGGTTTCTTTGATTCAAAGAGCATCCACATCCTTTTTGGTATATTTAACAAGCTGTCACTACTAACTTACAACCTGCCAGGTATCACTTTGTCTTCCCAGGAAGAAATACTTCAATTTCTTACCACTCTTTCATTTCTGCTTTTTTTTTTTTTTTCTGAATAATTTTGACTTCATACAAACAGCTTTAAAAAAATTTTAGTAGTTCATGTCAGTACAACTAAATTAAATTTTTCATGCCACTTACTTTCCCCTCACTGTCCTATTTGTGATATTATCCGTACATGTAGCCTAGATCACAAAGATACTGAAGAAGAAGTCCATCTGTAATCCTTCCAGTCTAACTACTTTTTTCTAAAATAAGTGCTAAGAGATCATGTTGTTATGTACTCTTTTGAGAGAAAACATACTAAGTGTTTGTTTAAGCAGTTCAATCCAAGGCTGTGAACTGTCAGTTTCTGGGTCCATTTCAAGATTTAATTTGTATTGAAAGCAATGCAAAATTTACATTTTTATAAGGCACTGAACTGGCGCATCCAAAAAAAAGGTTTGCCTGCTTTTTTTTTTTTTACTGGAGTTACTTGAGTTTATTTTTTTAAATATTGCCTAATATAAGATCTGGCCTCTATCTACATTTTCTACTGCAGAAACATTTACTTTAATCAATAAACTTTTTTACGAAAGGCTGCAAGCAAAATGTTGAGATTCCAGTCCCAATAATGAGAATTATGAATGACAAGGAACTGTAAACCTGATTAAAAATTGCCCACACTTTAACTCTCATTTAATGATTGGGAAAACTCCCTTGATTAGATAAAATTCATCAGATGCCACAGAGTTCTGAATTTAAAAAATAACTTAAAAATAATACTATGTATTTCTATTGGAAATAATTTGTACTTTTCTAAGACCTTAGAGGTTAGAATTACAATCCGGCAGAGAGAATAAAGAGAAATGAAAGATTTAATTTATATTTTATCCTGAATTTTCTTGGTGCTTTCTTCCAGGTATATCATACAATACAATTATAATTGCTTATTTTTCTAAAATCCATTTCTATAGATTTTAGCAAATTTGACAAGTATAGAGCTGCTCATATGTATTTTATTCTTTTTACTGTGCAGTAAAGGGATTCTTAATGCTTCGTGAGCAGTAATGATGCTTTTGACTTTCTCGTCTAGTTCCAGAGTCTTCTACCTTCAGTCTATCATCCTTGCAGTAGTATCAAAGAAGTTTCAAATTTGTCATCATGATGCATTAGGATTTTCCAGCTGATGTCAGAGAAACTGATATTGCTTTACTGCCATCAGGAGGGTCCTGTCCTGGGCTACAGCCTATCTCCATTGGCTGACTTCTGGCCTTGGCCCTGTCTTATTCCCATCTGATGCCCTTATGACCTGTCTGCTGGCTGGATCTGTCTGCTCTCTCCAGATCCACCTTGTTCCCTCACTGTGTAGCACAGAGTGGACCCTAACTGATGAGGACCTATTTTACCAACCCCTTTCTGTGTCACTCTCAGTTCCTCATGCCCTTAAGAACTGGCTGCCCTTTGCTGTTCCCTAGCAATTGATTTTATATCAAATATATATTGCTGCTGTTCTGTGATGTATCTGAGTGTACATAATCAATACTGAACCACTGTAGCAAGGATGCAGGTATACCTTTTGATGAAGAAGCAAATTTTTTTCTAGAAGTACCATGTCTAGATTTAAAATTCTAATCTGTGTCTTCAATCTAAACATAATGGAAATGCAATATTGTAGTGAATTAAACTTCACAAACAACACTGAAAGGCTGAAGATATGAGCTAATTTTGTTATTTAACATATTAGCTTAATAAAAACCTCTTGGTATTGAGGAAAATGCTATAAAATACTTTATATGTATTGTTCACTTTATCAGCTTTGAAAAAACAGTAATTTTTCCTTTGATCATGAAATACTAAGATTTGCAAATAAATGTAACTTTCAGTTGATGTTTGAAAATATTTTTTGCCTATCTTGTTTTTGCCTTAATGCTTTGTAGGTGCAGCTTTTAATATGTGCAGATCAAAACAGGTCTACATTTAATGAAATCTAACTGATTTTTCAAATGCATACCGATTCATTTAGATAGTATGATGAAACTGAATTAGGAATATATGAATTGATATTGATTTCTTTTAAACAATGCTGCTGAACGTGTTCTGAGCTACTGGTATTCAAGACTTAACTGCCAGGTATGAGTGTCTTGATGTAAGTGGATTGGTTTTGAACAGAAAGTGTACTTAGTAGTCTCCAAAGGTTTTTTTCTAACCTAACTTATTCTATGATTTTATGATTCTAAAAGTGTGATGAAATTTCTGGTTAAAACCAGGGTGGCTTAACAATAAACAATAAAGCTATCATAAACATTAGCAATATAAAGTCCTATATTGTTGGACTACTGCCTGGAAGTATCTTCTCTGCCTGTTTTCTTTTTTTGTTTTGTTTTGTTTTTTCATAGGCTTAATCTACAATTCCTAACATCTTAATGCTGTCCAGTACTGGAATCTACTTTCCAAAAGATATAATTTCATGAAGAATGGGATCTTTCTTCTAAAACTAAACATGTGATTTTAAATAGCCTTTTCTGTTTCACTGTGTGTCTTGAATTTTTAGGAAACATTGGCAAGATTGGAAAACAAAACATTTACAGGGACTAGCATGTTCCCAAGGACTGAGAACCTGGGAAATTATTTTTGCAAAGCTAAGTTTAATAGGTCTATTTCATATTGATTTTTAAAATATAAGATTCTACAACTGCTCCCCCTTATTATTTGCTTGACTTGCATTTATTGTTCAACTTTAGTTCCAAATGTTTCAACGTCATAAAATTTATGCTGCCTTGTTCTTTATAAAAGTGCAATTTTTTTTACCCTAGCTTTAGCCCTCTTTTTCTAGCATGCTTCCTACTTTTCAGATGCATGATCAGGCATTCTGTCTTTCTCAATCCTTTAATCCTGTAGCCAGATTTCAAATTAACCAATTTTTACCTCTATAGTAAATCTAATGAATCTGTGAAAATATGGATATTTTTGGACATTCCAGGCTGTCTCTCCATGACCAGATGTTTGTCAGCACACATTCACCAGGAGGAACTTCTGTAAGTTGATATCTTTCTTTTAAAAAACAGATAGTTTAAAAAGAAAATATATATATATATTCAGCTGTACAACAGAATGCAAAGTTCACTTATTGATTACAGCATTGAGAATAAGGTTAAAAAGAAATCAGAAAATACAACCTTAATCCACTGAAATCAGAAAATAACACTGAGAAATAAAATTACTCTCTTTACTACTAGAAGAGCCCGAGAGAATCCATCTTCAGAAGCTACTCAGCTGCATCTTGCCCTGTTTTCCAAAGAGAACACTTTTTTCTGTCACTCCTGTTCTACTTATAGTCATCCAAAGGTCATGACTCTTGATCAGTTTAGAGGTTCAATCTTTGTGTACTTTACAGATTCCATTGATTCTCTCATCATCTTTAATTCTACCAGAATAGTAGTTATAAAAGGAACACTTCCATTGGCAAATGAAAAGAAATACATTGCTACACAGAGAGGTATGTCAGATATTCTGCCATGTTTCTCATCAAGTTGCCTCTCAATCTGTTTATCTGAACATCCCACCACAACTGGCATTGTATCCACTCTCCTCTTGGACAAGAATGTAATGTCCTATTCCAGTCTCTCTTTAAAGCACACTGTTAACTGGCATTCTACCATCCACCTACTGTTTCATGTTTATATGCCTAGCCGTGGGCTGGTATATGAACAAAAAATTAGTTATAAAGCAAGCAATTCTAAAAAATTAAAATTTTTAGGTTGGTGCTTTTTTAAAGCAGCAAAAACAGCCCAAGGATTCCAAGCTAACCTTCAAAGAAGGATCTGAAATATGTTCCTTCAGACAATCTGAAAGTCTCTTTTCTCATTTCTGATGCAAGGGGTAAATGGAGTCATTTTCATGAAGAAGCATCTTCAGTCCCTTAGTACTTAAGAGCCAAGTCAGCTAAAAAATTAGCTGGGAAGAAAACACAAGTTTCTTCTTTCCACTGGCTATCCAGGAAATTATATGGGCTTTTGCTATAGTTAATTAAAATTAAACTCAATGCATTTTAAATAGTTTTTGCATTCCTGGGATAAAATCCTGGCACATCTGAAAACACATACTAATTCCACTGCAATATAACTTTCGGTCCTTCCATTTCTTACAGAGAAAATATTTTCTAAGATCCATATTTACTAGTGATGTTTCAAAAATAATTTTCATCCAGCTTCACACAGAAAAATCATCAACCAATCAAATGGGACAAAAAAAGAAAATAAAAACCCAAAACACCAAAAAAGCACCAAATCAAACCCCAGAATAACCAAAACACAACCTCCTAGGTTCCTGACTTGGTATTTTTCTTTGTAACCCTTAAATTAGCCTAAAATTATACAACTGAAATTACAAAACTAGGAAAAATCATTAACTGGGAAGGCTGCTATGTCAGGTGCACTCATGAATTTTAGTAAAGCTATCTGGAAACTCCCAAGTCCACAAATGTTTCAAATTCTGAATGCCCCAGCCTAAAAAGCTGTGTGATTTGGAACTCACAAGCATTGATTTCAAGGCTGCCTCCATTTGTAGCAGTGTAACTGGTTTCTTACTGGTGCTCTGATGTCCTTTGAGTTTGGTGGTCACAGCTGACAGGTCCCAATTTCCCACTTTCAAGCATGTTGCTTTGCTTGGCAGGGATCACCCAAATTGAGAGAAAACCAGCAAGGCACTGTGGGTTATATTGCATGGCTGGTGACCATCCATACATTACTAACAGGTTAATTTGTGGTTTCAAGCAAGTTATTTCATCTGTAAGATTTAAAACCATTAGCCCTCAACACATCACTACACACCACCATAAAGTGTCACTCCCCATCTTTCCTGTAGGCCCTTTTCAGGTGATGGAAAGCTGTCATAAGGTGTTCCAAAAGCTTTCTCTTCTTCAGGCTGAACAAACCCAACTCCCTCAGTCTGTCTTTGTAGGAGACATGCTCCATCCTTCAGATCATCTCTGTGGCCCTCCTCTGGACCCATTCCAACAGGTCCATATCCTTTTTGTGCTAAGAAACTACAAGAGAGAATAGCTACAGTTGAAAATGCGGAAGAATGGTGAAGTTACAATTAGCATGTGATTGGGCATTATGAATGAAGTTCTTGAGCCACAAGGTACAGTGCTCAGCATCTCACTGCTTAAATGTTAGGCCCTAGTTTTGAGAAGAAAGTCAATTAACTTCAGATATGGCATGAAAACATAGCTCAGTCCTGGAGAAAAACTTTCAAAAAGGTGACATTCTACTCTTAACTCTGACCAAAGAAGTAAAACCAATAGATGAATTTGAAATTCTACCTAATTGCCAAAATTTAAAGGTTCCATTGCAACCCTGAAGAAGGTAATAACTGAGACTGAAATCTATGACCTCCTTCAGTTCATGTAGCACAGTCGCCTCTACTGATAGGGATCCATTAGAAAATGAATTCAGTGGAGGTGTCAATTATGTCCACTTGCTTGAAAAAAATCCTAAAAATTAGAGAAGCAGCCAGAATCAGGACAGAACTGAATATAGAACAACTGTATCTCATACCACTGTGATTTCAAGTTGTGTTTGTCCTTCATCACCACAGTGTATTAACTTTTTCAGGGATATTATGTAAAATACTTTTTCTGGAATTGGATTCAAGTTAATATAAATCATAATTCTGCTTTATGAAAATTGATATTGATGCTACTAAATTTCCTTTGTAATTTTTTGAGATCATGCTGAAGATCCAGAATATTCTAACTCAATGCAAATTTGCTTTCTAAGCATGCAGCAACTGTTCTTTTGCTTCCAGAGGGTGGTATGTACAAAGAATTGCTAAATATGTTCATATTCTTCAAGTAGGAGTTAATAAATGTTTCATGGACAAAAAAGGTCAGCTTGATCAAATCACTTTTTGAGGTTTTTTATATTTTAATGGATGTAAATAGGGAGAATGCTTTTAAGGAAAGTGTTATGTAATGTTGTGTTTTTATGTCACAGGTTCATAGCTTGATTCTATTCTACTAGCTTTGTATCTGGATAGTACAATGGAGTTAAAGTGATAGTTTCTGGCAATAGAAATGGAGAATTATGTCATGAAAATTTATTTATTCTTTATTGTAAATATTTTAAAGGCTTGACTGGATGTTTAAGAGCTTTCTTGTGTTGATACATTGATAATTGCAGTTGTTGCTAAAGAATATAATAAGAAAGATGGCTTAAACATAGACACATGAGTAATTGTGGAAAAACATAAATATTTAAACTGTGTATAATTCTTCTCTGAATGCATCTGTATCCATCTGAAAAATGTATATGCCTTTGTAACTCTGTGTCAAACACAGAAGTATGTGTGGATTGCTTTAAAACAAGAGATCACTAAACTAGCTGTGAAAGACTGAGTGAAAACCATAGTGCATCAGGTGCATCTAAGAATTTCTTTTTGAAACCAAAACAATTCCTATTCACAAAAACTTTCAGCATCAAGAATAAAGATTACATTTTAAAGATATAAAGCTGTTGAAAGAATGGTGACTAATATGAGTTTTAGTATAATTCTAACAGTACCATGTTGGTGGTATCAATTCTCTCCATAAAGAAAAAAGGAAAAGGACTAGTTTCTGCACAGCCATTGCCACTGGGAAATAAATTTTTATGGAAATTACTCAAGCACAAATTACGTGGTGATAAAAATCTCAGGTAGAAATTGTAGTGGATACATGAGGGGATACCTATGCTTTTTAAAGGTAAGTAATATTAAATGAATTTTGCAACCAAATCTGCTTTTCTCTTATCCTACCTTATTTTACTTTTCCTCTTTCACTGAGGTTTAAATAACATTTCTGAGTGCTTTAAACTATGAATTCTCTCTCTTGAGCACATTTCTGGAATGATCTCTTAGCACTGATATTTACAATAATATGAGTAAGTATTTTGGTAGTCAACTCTCATTTTACTTTGTTCAAGGCCATCAGCAGGAAATTAGATGTCTTCTTATAGAAGCATGAAGCCACAATGCTTAAAATCTTGCCAAGAAAGCCACACTTGAACTAAAGAGGGTTACAGAATTATCAGGCTAGTTTTATAACTGTCATAAAAATACTGCTAAGAAGTAAAATGAAAAAAAAAAATCTGTTTTCTGGATTCTCCTGCTGCAGCTGTTAGCGAAATGTTGCTGCAGCTTTAAACTGAGATAGGAATTCTCTTGACACAGCTCTAAATCAATGGTATTGACAAGAAAAAATACATGGGAGTCCTACCATGAAAAAAAAATCAAAAACAAATAAATGGATTTGAAGGTACAATTGAAAAGCATGTTATTATGCTTTTCTCCTGAACCCTTGTACTTTTTGCTGTACAGGAGAGTAACTTCAATGAAAGCAATGGAATGCTCTCAGTAGTTGGATTAATTGGTAGCCTTATGGCAGATGTTGAAGGATGAGACCTGCTGCTGGCTCCTCACAGGAATGAACAGTTGATTTTCATGCAATTCTTTCAAGTGCTGTTATCTCCAGTAGCTACAATAAGAGTGTATGACTACTTCACTTGTATCAGGTCCACTGCAGAATATAAGTATTCTTGATGTCAGCCTACATCTAGAGATTTGTGCATTGGATTGGGAGTATATTTCAGTACAGGTTTGTTGTTCATTTTTCTTTAAATGTTTGATCTTGGACATGAGAAATCAAAGTTTAAATTTTCCAAAGGCTATATAACTTGTAAGTGGTGGTGGAGAAAAAAATAATAAATAGTGGTCACATACAATGCTCATTCTTGGAGGAATGCAAGCCTCTTCTAACTAAGGAAGAGGATGTTTCTGTGCAAATTCGATGCCATGGACTAAATTTTTTTTGCTATACATATTTGAGATGTTGTTCCTCAACTGAAAAGCTCTTGTTAGCTATCATTGTGTTACACAGGCAATGTATTTCTTTTGCCAAAATCTTGGAGAGAATAATTTTTTCTTCCTTGAGGGGAAAAAGAGCAATATTTTAAAGGCAAGTCACACTGATAACATTTGTCACATTTTATTAATATTTTATTCTCCTTGTACAGCCTCATCTGAGCTTGACTGTGAAATACAACTTTAAGTTGGCAGGCTTTAAACTTGTTGAACTACCGAATAACAAATTCAGACCTTTATATCACAAATAATGTGAGAAAGCTGATTGAGTATTTCTGCAGTAGACTGGCATTAGGAAACATCTAACAAAGGTATGTTCTTGGATTCATTATTTCTTGAAAAAGCTATCACTGGGCTCAGAGGCCACTAAATTTTTTTTCTTCTCTTTCTTATATTGTATCAATACATTACCTGTATGCTATCACTTTCATAATGTTATAAAATGAAAAAAAGAAAGTGTTTGTAATGGTGGTGTTGTTGGTTCTGAAGCTGAGATGAGACACAGTCTTACTCCTTTCAGGTTGCAGTGATTAACTTTCAATGGTTATGAGAGTTGAATCTTTATTTTTAAAAATTATATTCCAATCGTACTTTAGTAATGAATTGTGAACAAGCTGGTGTGAGTACCGTTTCAGCACAGTGGTACATGAACATATTAATATCTCAAGTGGGATCTGAGGGATCTATAGTATTGAGCTCAGTACAAAGGTCCAAATATTTACTCAGAAAATCTTTACTTGTGATCACAGGGAAACAAATTATCATGGTTCTTAAGGATACTGCACTCAAGCTGATAATCCCCATTCCATTCAAGAAGGTGAAGCAGATGGTTACTTAAGCAAAATCAATATAAAAGACTCACATAGATAATTTGGAAGGCTAATTCAACTTAGCATTTCTATATGATGTGATAGAAAATATTTTATTTTAAAAAAAAAACACTTAACACTTTCCTTTTTAAAATATAAGACATATATTTTTTATTATAGTGCATAGTCTTTCTTTTTCTGTTAGTGATAGAAGAAAAAAATTGGGGTATTGCATTTATTTTCCAGATAATTAAATTAAATAGTTTACTTAACCCATATTGCACAACTGGGCTAAGAATAAAGGAAATAAACTGACTGAAAGATATGTACAGGAGAAGTGTCTTGTACATGGCAAAATTCTTGTCCATAACATGATTGTCATGATACTGTTCAAAATCCATTTGCATTGGGAATAATGCTAAGGATCAAAATTTCATGATGACTCGTCATGGAGTACAAAGAAATGTGAGTGAAAGGAAATTTGATGTGGAATTTATTTAAGCAAGCATTAGTTCAGTCATGGTGGGATTCAACAGATGATGAGTATTCACATCTGTAGCACAGATTACAGTAATGACATATAGCAAGAGTTGGGGATTCTTTCAGTAAAGAACAAAGAAATGTCTTAAGTTGTAATTAAGTTTGTGTTGTGTTTGCTTCAATTTTAGTCTAAACCTCAGTTCAAAAATCTTCACTGTTCATGTGTTGGCTTACTCTGTGGTATGATGCTGAACAAACCATCTGGTTCCCAGGTGAGGAAATTCAGTTCTGATGTGAGTATTGGAGCTGAGTTTTGTTTGAGTTTCATTTTTCTAAACAGAATGGATGTGAATCCAGGTCTTATTTTCAGATCCTGAGATTGTTTATCCAGAGATTTACTGAGTTAAACAAGTTCCAGATAAGATCCTATGCACAACCCTCAAGACCATTTCACTCGATAAATGACACTGTAACCCTTCCTCTGCTGATTTACATTGTCTATGCATTTGCCCCCTAATCGTTCTGGGGACCAAGATTAAGCTAAGTGGCCTAAAGTTACCTAGATCCTACTTCTTGCTTGTTTTGGTTTTTCTTAATTGTACACAGTTTTTGCCTGTTTTCAATCATCAACAGTATTTCTCAGTAACTATGGCTTTTCGAATATGGAGAACATTCTTGCTGCAAGGCTCAGGATCTGGCAAGCCTAAGCCCAGACCTGTCAGCAAAATTGAGATAGAAGTGGCTGTAAGTCTTTTCTGCTTCATTTGTCACTGCATCTTTTGGCCACTGGAAAGTGAGATTACATTTTTCTCAGTCTTTTTTTTGCTGCCTGTATAGTTTTAGAAATCTGACTTGCTGCCTTTCACATGCTTATCTCGTTTCAACTCAAGTTTCAGCCGCTGTCTTTCACTTCAAACCTGTATGCTTGAACAATGTCTCTGTAATTACCCCCAGTTAATCACTCCACACTTCCACCTTCTGTGTACTTCACTCTTTGCATTTGAGTTCAGTCAGTTTGTCTTTACATCATTACCAGATGGTCTACACATTAGAAAAATATGTTGTCCTTAAAGATCACCTAGCTCTTCCAGGCTATACGGGCCAGTGTTCCGTGAGTCTCCACAAATCTCATTGCTGAAGAACCTGAAAACTGATATTTTCTAAGGCTGGATTTGTAGTTCTGATATTCATCTCACTTATTTTTTTTTATTTTAAAGGAGTCTTCCTGAAGTTTAAGAAGGCTTGCTGATTAGGTGGTCCAAAGCAGATGCCCACCACGACAAAGCGCATGTTGATCTGTCCTTGGCCAGCTTGCTTTTTTCTCCAAGGCAAAGTTCCATGCATGTTAACTGCTCCATTGCACAAAGTTCAAACCCTCTTGTTTTCCTTCCTTTCCCATCCTTGCTAAAGAGCCTGTATCCATCTGGTATAGCACTCCGTTATGAGTCATATCCCATTACGTATCTGTAATCTTAATGAGACCACAGCTCTGGAAGTATTCATAGACAGTTTTTAATTTGTACAGTTTGTGCAGACACTTGAGTTCCTAGTCATGCAACTTCCATAGGGGTAATGAGCCTCTATCTTCATAGATTCCTCTGGTTGCTCTTCATTTCCCCTCAGGCCTCAACTTGTCTTTGTGTATTGTTCATGTTTCTCACTAGCCTTGTTTAAAGCCCTCTGCACTGAATTAGTAAACTACTTTGAAAAGATGTCCTTCCCTCGCATTGTCAGATGGCTCTACTTCTCCTCAGGCACTGCTCATTGCCCTGTGGTCAGAAACAACAAAGCCAAATGTCAAGCATATTTTGGGATCAGAAGTCATTCATTTACTCTATCTGCTTTGGATTCCTGATACTTTTAGTGGTTTCTGGTTGTTCACAAGGTGTGTTCCAAAACTTAGGAAGCAAGTAAAACTACTTATTAGTAGTGAACATGTTACAAACATCAGTGAAAATGTACCTTACTTAATATTGACCATGATTTTACCAAAAATGCTGAATTTATGGATTTTGTTAATTTTTTTCTAGCTGTCACTGCTTTAAAAAAAAAAAAAACCTGTGGAAAAGACCCAAAATAATGTCATTCACATGCATTTCTAGGTGGACATATAGTTATGCTGAAGCAACACCTTCTTCCTCCTTGGCTGAGTACTCCTTCCCACCCTGTTCCAAATGTGAATATTGATATGTTTTGATTCATTAACTCATCAATACAATTAGAGTATACAATATTAACGAGAAAAAATTGTTTGGAACATTAGCTGAAATTATGTGGGTTCAGTGCTGTACTGGTTTTCTGACTGGGAAAGAGGTGAACAATGGAAACACTGGCTGATATTCTGTTTAATAAACATGTAATTTAATAATTGCATCACAGTCGGTGGCTATACTTCATTCGGGAAGCCTGATGAGTATATCTGAAATATTGTAACTCACTGAGTAGCAATGGAGTGAAGATAGGACAGTACCAACTTCTAAGCAGGTCATGAAGCTGTGCCTCAGACTGTAGGGATTCACTAGCTATGAAATCTGTGCTGACATAAATTCCACTGCATCTTCATTGTTCTGCAGCACTTTCCAGACTTGTTCTAGTCACAGAAATTCAAATTCAGAAATGAAGTATTTTTGTTTCTCACGAGTGGGTTCTCAAGGTAGCCCTACTTTCATTTTACAAGAAGAGAATGAAAACCTGTGCATGTATGAAATTGGAGGTTAGAATTCTGGATTCAGTTCAGGCTGGTGGTCTCTGTCTTGTAGAATTAAGACACTAGTTTGGTCTCTGTGCTAAAGAGACTGTAACAAAATGAAAAACACAATATTAATTCTCCAAGAAAGGAATTACCGTGTGATGATGGTGATTTTGGAAAAGGAATAAAGAAGAAGTAAGGAGACAAGAATTTTAACACCTGTAAAGTGGCTGAAGTGAAGATTATGAGTAAAGGCCAGGGAAGATAGCTGATGTTCAATAACAAAAATGAGTGGAGGGAGAATGGCCAAAATTGTACTGCAGAAAACAGTCTGACATGATTAATTTCTGATACTCCTGACTGAAGTGACTTCTTTTGTTTCTGCTAGCCTACAATTTCTTGGCATTGATCCAGTAAAAGCAAAGGCAATGATGATACTGTTGAATTCTCAGTCTGTAGTTTTATTTTTTTTCCCCCTTCTGTTCTCTTTGGATGTTTTTCGTTTCCTTTTCTATCATTGTTGAAATGTGTTTCCTTCTAGTTTGCCAGTACAGCTAGGTTATCATTGTATATTGTGTTCTGACTTAGTGGGAAAGTAGATCTTGGCAAATAAATGTGGGAATTTTGATAAAACACTGAGTCATCAGGTCATCTCATCATAATCAACTGGCTATGTTATAGCACTGAATGACTGTGTAGCCTTATATCAACAGAAATAAATGTTTATAAAAATGTTCAAAATTCATGTAGGCAGTTAACTGGAAAAGTCCTCATATCCCTTGGATTGTCTTTCCAATAATATTTAAAGACAAAGAGAATACCTACAGGAATTTCTCTCTGCTGCCTTTACAATGAAACTTTCCAATTATGGCAAGAGTTACAGATGATAGTGATAGAACATGGTCTCTTAAGAAGGTGATCCCTTTCAGTTTATAATCCTCTGAGGAACTGCATCACCATTTATTAGAAAAATTTCAGGAAGACTTGGTTTGAACTATTTACATTACTGGTTTCTGGAGCAAGACACAAAGTCCACCAGCTCAGTTCAAGCTCATGATGTGCATCTTCAAGGAAAACCAGATTAAATAATTAAAAGCACTCCAGAAGAAAAGCCAACTTTAAATATCTCAGCCAACATTCCATTTAAGAAAATTACAAGTATATATATACTTTACTAACGAGCAAACTGAAGTAATTGTGAAAAGAGCTCAAAGCTATCAGTCCAAGAGATTTTCTAGTCATACAGCTCCCCAAGAATCAAACTAACTGAAGTAAAATACCTGGCATTGTAAAATCAGTGTTTATTTGGGAGGAGAAGACAATTGAGCTGTGCTGGACTCTTAAATTGCACAAATTAAAGTAGATGAAATTCTCTGGGAAAATAAAGGCCCAAAACAAAACACATGCCAACAGAACAGAGGTCTTGTCTGCACAATACTTGTTTAAATTTAAGTGGACAAAACCTACTCATTGCAGGGGATTTGGACTAAATAAACTTTGAAAGTCCCTTCCACCTTAAACTATTCTGTAATTCTGTGATTCCTCTGTGGTCTTCAAAGTCTGACGACAGGGAATGTAGTGGTCTAGTGCTTTTCCTCTGAGTTCTTGTATCAGTAATTTTAGTTGGTTACTTATCAGTACACTGATACTGATCAGTACATTTGGTCATTCCTGAGGTAACAAGAGTGATAAATTTTAGAGCTCCAAAGGAAAAAAGACATGAATTAATTTTAGGCATAGTTCAGAATTGTTGCATATTTTACCTGTTCTTTGATTTCTCTAATTCTTCTTTCTCTGACTAGTTTTTTTGAGACTCAAGGAATATGAGCAATTAAGTAAAATAGTGAAATTTGAAATAGAAGAACAAAGAGCTATACTAGCAGAAAGAAAATGAGAATTTTTGAAAACATTCACTGAAGTGCAAGAAAAGATAATGCAACCAGAACTGAAGCCTCTAAATTGCAATGTGTAGAATTGGATGAAATACAACCAGCATAATTTTTCACATTATCTATGTACTGGTCAGTGGATGACATATCTATTTCTTTCCATTGGAAATTGGCATGGACACTGGAAGAAAACAAGGCAGTGATGTAGAGACAATCTCCTATACTCTGAGAATGAAGTCAGAAATGCCTGCATTTTAGTTCAGATTAACAAAGAGAGCAACCTTACAAAGGTTGTGAGCCACAGCAGCTAATTAGAATTCAGCACAAAACCACTACTAAATTGTCAGTATAGTACTGCACTGTGATACACTGAATAAAACACTGATTTTTCTGCAACTGAGGCATTTTTCAGCTCATATTTATTGTTGTAGCATTTTCTGACAGCCTTAGAAAAGCCTCCAGACTTTTGCAGTGTCCTGGTTGTATATTCCCTCCTGTAGTGGATAAACTGGCAAGGATATAAACATCAGTAAAGGCACATTGCTAGATGAATGTCAGTAGATATGGTTCTCTGAATATTATCACTGGACTTCATGAATATAATTCATCCTTATAGTAAAACATTATCTCACTGCAAGAAATAGTGATGCTGAAAACCCCACATACTAATCATACTGCAATGATTGCACATACCAGCCTGAGCCTGCTTGTTTCACAACAGAGACAACAAATCTTATGCCATATCTTTGGTAATTTTGTTTTATGATTGCAATTTTATGTACTAAGAACTAGTGGTATTAATACAAATAAAAGCAGTAAGATTAAACAAATCCATGCAGTGGAAATTTTAATTACTTAGTTGAATAAAAAAAATGTTAACCTGTTAGTAGTACTCTGAACTAAGAACAGTAAAATTACTCTTGATATTTTTCTCCACTTATTTTCTTAGGAATCACCAAGTAGCAAAATATTTAAGTAAAGTTATATACATGGAAGTTCGTTACATTCAGTTTATTTTCTCTGAACGTTTATAGACTTATCGGCATGAATTACAGGAAATCATCCCAACTTCAAGCTCCTCCATTAAGCAGTGTTCTCTAATAATGAGGTTGAAGACAACAGCTTAAATAGTGGTATTCCAGTATTATGAATTTTTAATTTTAGGTTAGCCATAATTCATGCACGCTCATCCTGTGGTAGATTAACCCTAGTTGGCTGCCTCATACCAACGTGCTGATCTTTGACTCCCTCTTCAGCATGACAAAGTGAAAAAATTAGTGGATCAAGATAAGGACAGGGACATCACTTACTGGTTACAGGCAAGTCTTGAGGCAGATAACTGTAATTTATTGCAAGAAGAAAAAAATAGCAAGACAATAACAATACAAAACTAAAACTACCTCCTTCCTGATTTCTTCCCAAGCTTAGCTTTAGTTTTTCATCCCCTACTCCTCTACCTTCTTTCCTTCTCCAGACAGTGCAGAGGGGTAGGGAACCAGAATTAAGGTAAATTCATAATACTTCATCTCTACCACTCCTTCCTCCTCATTGTATTCGCAGCATTTTTTCTCCATAATTTTATTTGATTCCTCTCACTCCCAGATGCATAGAGTTTTTTACCCTTTTTAAAATATGGTTTCAAAGAGGTACCACAAATGCTGACAGCTAAGTTTTTTGCCATTAGTGGGTCTACCTTGGAGCCAGCTGCAACTGTCTATGTCCAGCATAAGGATTTCACTTGGTGTCTTCTCACAGAAACCACTCCCGTAGCCTTTCCCCAGTAAAAATCTTGCCATATAAATCCAATACATAGGAGTTTTTTGAAGGATTGAAATATTAGTAGGTAATAACCACATGCAATGTTTAAAATCACTAATTACAATGATGTGCAGTGTGACCATATGAATTCAAATGTGTTGAGTAATAGTAAGCATAAGAGCTTGCATAAAACACAGAGTAGATGAATTATTTTTTTCTCTAGTAAATACACTGACATTAAAATGGAGGACACAGGCTTACTTATGGAGCTCAGAGATCCTTGAGCTAATCTCACTGAGCTGAAAAATCCATGTAGAAAAGCAAAGGGCCATGTGGCTGCACCAGCTGGTGTCCACAAATATCTTGTCCATATTTACACAACACCATGTTGAAACAACCAAGATTTTCTGGCCCTCCTGGCTTATGCTGAGCCAGTTTGTTGACAGCATTGAAGGGTGGCTAACAGGGTGGACATATCCAGGAGTGACTGAGAGGTAATGGTGCATTTAGGCAAGTGTACCACATTTCATCCAAGCACACCTTGTGTTCTGAGGGAAAAACACACTACTAATAGGCTCGTAAAATTCTCTAGGTTGCATGTGATCTTTAAGATCATTGAGTCCATCTGTAAACCTAGTACTGCCTAGTCCACCACTGAACTATGTCACTATTTCTCACAAATAAATGCTTTTTTATATATCTTTATCTTTATATATCTTCAAGGATGGTTATTCAATCACAAACTCTCCCTGCAGATTTCTGTGTAGAATATATGAGAGAAGTTATTTTTAATTTTATTTTATAAGGTTATGTCAGGTGAAAGGCTCCTCAGGCCTTTGACTGTACTTCATACAGCATTTTTAAAAATGTGTTACTTCTGCCTTTCAGTGCAGATGCTTTTGGAAATATACAAAGAAGAGATCACAAAAATATCATCTGTAGCAACATATAACTTTGTTCTGGACATTGGAGGTTCAGAAGGAAGGTAGCAAAAATAGTTAAATTAGTCACAAACACATATCTTTTAATTTCTTGATCATGTTATGGAATGCTTTTACTTCCTTTATTAATCAGCTTTGGGGAGGATGAAAGTCTGCTTTAATGCAGCAGATGGGAGAACATCAGGGATGGTTTTAGAATACCTACTGACTTTGTAAACATTATTATTTGATCTAATTTAAGTCATGTCACATTCGCAGAAAGTCCAAACCTAGTCTTGTCTTTTCTTTGCATCAAATAATACTGTTTACAGATAAAACTATATGCTTCACAGGCTGTGAAAAGACTGACAAAAAAAAAAAGCAACTACATTCTTTGTCAGCTATCTGTCTATATGGTCTATATGTAGCTCAGCAAATATGAGTTATACTCTGTGAAGGCAGTTGTAGCTTTTTGTAGAAAAAGACTGGTATGAAGAATGTACCACCATTCATTCTGGAAAACAAATAATCATGAAAGAAGCAGTGCTTCCATTTCCTCCTGTACAGATAAGTGATGCAACTCAGTTTAACTTCATCTCTAGGTAATGAAAACAAGTCAAAACAAAACAAAACCACCAAAAAATCCAAAACTAAGCAACAAAAAGTGCCAAACCCTCTACAACAGTATACAAACCGTTTTGTTTAATTTAGCATTAAAAGACTAATTTACTTTTGCCTGTAGGTATAACAGATATCAACTGATATTTCCATCCTTTTCAAGAAAACACTGAGGAAGACATAGGGGTGATTGTAGGAAAATCAACAGTATTTTTAATTTTAAATTCATTCAAGAGAGAAGGATTTTTTTTCAAACACTCCATTGAAAATATCTGAACTTCATAATTTCAAATTTTAGAATTTTTATCCAAAGCAATTCTTCAGACATGACTGAACTGAATGCAGTTAACACAAACGGCAGCAGATGAAGAAATTTCTGCAACAGTTCAAACAAGGGAGTATGACAATAGTGCCAGCAACTCTTCTTAGAGCAGAGGAGTCCACATCCTCATCTGTCATCGTGATATATCATAAGAAAAGATCCCCAACAAGGACTGAGGCATCTGCTCCTGCAATGTTGGAGGCCCTCATCCAAGTGGAGCTTCAGAAGAAGGACGCAGCCCTGCAAATCTCAGGCTGCAGGAATCTATGAGATCCTCTCTCAGGCCAGAGAATATTCATCTCCTAGCCTTCAGGAGGTCTGCAGCTGTGTAGCTGTTAGAGTTGTGCTGCCAGCTGAAGAAGCTGCAGGATGATTATGTAACATCAGAAAAGATGATAAAGAGATTGACCAGTTCTTCTGAGAGATCCTGCTGCTTCCTGAACCAAATTGCCAACTGTTACAGAAATGTTCATACCTAACTAAGCTGATGAATTCAGGCACCAGGAGGAAGGCTCCTGTTGCAGATTAAAATTTGCCGTTATACAGTGGATTGACTGCCCTCAAAGCCTAAGAGGAGCAAGGACTGTTGAGCAATGAAACATTCAAGTTAGCTGTCCCTAAGCCACATAACTAAGAGAAAACAATGAGTGACAGCACTGATTGACTCTCAAAGGAGAATAACAAAGGGCCCCATCTGCTGACCTGATTTATCATCTAGAGAGGTGTACTGTTGCCTATAATTCACTTTCAGGGAGTTATTGAGGTGTTGCCAAAAAACTGGAGCAGACCCAGAGTGATCTTATGAATATGCATAAACACCTGATGGAAAGAAGTAAGAAAAAAAGAAGAAATGGACTCTTTTCACTGGTTCTCACTGAAAGAACATGAGGTAATGAACAAAAATATGGAAAAATACATCTGAATATAAGAAAAAAGAATTTTTACTGCTATTTATTTTAAATTATGCATTTGCTAGAATTAGGTGAATAGCACAAGGTTCACCATGATCAGATTCTAGAATAGAGCAGACATATTGAGAGAAAATTTACTAAAAAGCCCTTAAAACCAGAAAAATGCCCTTTTTCAACAACTCCACTTTGGCTTCTTTCTCTTCCCAGTGACACTAGTGTAAATCTGGAGGGAGCGTACTGAATTCAATGACATTATTTCCAATACTGATATTTGAGTAAGGGAGAACTCAACCCTGCTGGTACTGATAGTTGCCTACTTGGTTGCAGAGTACAGATTTTAAAGATGCTTCTTCCCCCAGACTGTAGGACTTCTCTAAGCAGAACTTTAATTCTTTCATCCTTTCGGTGTACAGCATTTTGTGAGAAGAGTAAACAGTGGAAGTCAGGATTGTAAATAGAAACTCAGGAAGGAATGTAAATATTGATGTAATCCCTGGGATATGTAGGAAGTTCAGAGATGGAGGATCTTTTTAAATGCATTTTTATGCAGTTCTTGTTCATACTGGCCATGTCTGCAAGCATTCCAGTGGGAAACTTTCAAAGTACAGCTACAAAGTCTAGCTCATTTTGCCTTATGAAATTTCATTCACATTTAGATTATTAGGACTTTATATAGTCCACTATTTTTTTTTAAATATCTTTCCATGCTGCTAGAAAGGATCACTAGTAGCACTTAAAATTTATTCATCCCTGACTGATTTTAATAGCCCCGAATAAAAAACAAGTGTGATTTTTTTCCTACCTATACATCTTGGACTGCTTACTCTGGCAGCATTAACAGCCAAGTATGAAAGACAAAGATGTACCAAGACAAAAGACACCACTCAGGAAAGTAACAGATCTTGACTTTCCTATGGAAAAAATACAATCCTTTGGCTTGACTTCTGATTGTACTGCCCTGAATTTCCTAGATGAACTTCAGTGTTTCTTCCTGGGAGATTTACATGACTGAAATTTGCACCCCAGATTTTACACTCACATTCTGGAATCAACTATACAGGAACAGTGGAGTAAATTCATTCCATCAGTGTTCAAAGAACACAATAGAGTTCTGATGGTAAAAGCTATAGGATCTGTGATTATTATAGGCTGACAATTAGTATAGGCCTTTGACTCTTTGAAGGCTTCAAAAACTCCAACTCCAACAGCACTCAACCATAAATCTGTCATTTGGTTTGGCCTCACACATATGTGAACTCAGCTTTAATTCATTCATCTTCTGTTATCCTCCATGAAAAATCATTTAATCTGTTGACCAAACTATATGAAGTTTCTTCTAAGAGAAGGGAGAACAGCAAGTCAGAGAACAAGAAAATAAATAAGCATTTGGGGAAAAATCAAATGAGGAGTGGAAAAGGCTCAAATTAAAAAATTAGACCTATTGATAAATACATCAGGGTAATAGTGAGTAAAAGAGAGGGAAGTGTCTATCCTCCTCCGAGTCATATTGGGAAGTATTAGCAGAACTTGGAAGTTGTAGAATAATGTTAGGATATTCCACTGAAGAAATCCCTCAGTAGAACAGTGATGTCTTAAGAATTCTTTTCAGCTGAAAATCTTGACAAAATATCAGATAACACATTCCCTGTTATGATACAAATTTCCAGTTGTATTACAAACACATACTGAAAGGTACATGCACATCATATCTACATCTAAATTCTTATAAATAATTCACACACAGAAATGCACACACTAGTAGTGACTTTCAAACAAGCAAATGAGAATTTATTAGTGACTTTTAATGACAGTTTTTTATGCTCTAACTTCCTTATGCTCATTTGAAAAAATCTCATCTATCATTATCATCTTGTCAAATTATGAAATAATTATGATGTCTCTTGGGATAAAGCTTCTTCTTATTGGTTTATGATTACTGTGTTTTTCTTCCAGAGATAAGAACTTAAATGTATCTAAGCAATAAAAAAGTTTTCAGCAATTCACTGGCCCACTTAACTCCTGAAATTTTTCTAGAAGAAATGTGTAAAACTAAATTTAGTTTCTAAAGGCAGCAGTCAGTACATTTCCCCCTGTATTCTACTGTCATTGCTTTAAATGAAAACTGATTTTTTATTTCTGAAAGTCAAAACATAATACATGTGACTTAATTTAAAATAAGAAGTTGGAAGTTACTGTTGCAGTGTCATAGGGTGGCGCACCTGAAATGGGGATATACATTTTTACTATTCATGACCAATCCTACCTTATGAGAACAGCTTTTTGCAGACAGTGTTACTAATTTGTCATAACTCATGAGCAGCCTGACAAGATAACATGTAGCAGGGACTGGAGGATGGGCTTAATCATAAATCTCACAAGCATCTAGTCAATTATTCCTTTTCAACTGGATTCTCTGTGCAGTCCACTGACAGGAGATTAATAGAATTTCTTGTTTGCACAGTAATTTTCTCTTCCATGCCTGTACTGCAGCTGCTCTTAGAAAAGATCCTTGAATTCAGGTTGTGAAAGCTGTGCTATATGAAAGAACATTTTATAACTGAATGTTGTAAAGATTGGTCTTGTCAGACCACATTGGGAGCTGCTAACTCACAGAACAGGTTGTTATCAATGACAGCAGTAAATGCATAGAGTAAAATGTATCACATGAGCAAATATTTAGCAGTTAATAGAAATATTATTAGTTTGCTACTACTTAAGAATTCAAGCAAGAATTTTACAGGTGAATTAATGAGAAAGAAGAATCTTTTATTATGATAGAACTGTATCAAGCAGACATTTTAGAATACATGTTGTTTATCGTTTGGGGTTTTGTTTGTTTGTTTGTGTGTTTGTTTTTATAAAAGGTTGCAGGTCTTTCAGTATTTTCCTTACTGTATTGAATGTGTATTGAATATTGACTATTTGATTTTAGATGCGTTTCCCTAATGTCATGAGATGGTCACCTAAGGATGCCTCCATTTTCAAGGAGCAAGGTGCAAATGTTTCCAAACAAGGATTCTTTTAATGTGAATCCTTGACCCCCTTAGAAAGAGCTAAAATGTGCTCTAGAGAGGATTTCTATTCATTAAATGTTTATTTTTATAATAAATTAATATTAATGAATGGATAGAGACAGTGAATGAGCACAAGAGCTTACTTATACTTGTTGTCTTCAAATCTAAGACCATAATTCTAACTGAAAACAAACATAATTTTAAAAAAAATATGAAAGGAAATATGTTTTTATTTAAGACATTAACAAACTTTCAAATTCCTTGTCATGGTACATAAGTAGATCAAGAACTAAAATTAATAGTAACCTCTTTTACCCAATCAAAATGGGATCAGGTAGAAATCATCACTAAATAGATTTCAACTGAGAAAGACTCATTGATATATATTTCCCAGATCATTCAAGATAAATTATTAAAATATTAGGGTCCTTCTAGGCCACAGAATCTACTGACATGAATATTGTTTCAAAGGAAGGTGTTTTGTAAGTTTAAATCTTCAGGCTATTTGATCAAGATTCAAGTTAGTGACATTTCTACATCTATATTTGCAGCTATGAATACAGATGCATTTGTGTGTACAGATCTGAGTCTTTGTATTTTATCCCTTTACAGATGGGGAACATTATGTGTAATAGAACCTGAAGTTTATTTACTGTAATTTATCTTCTGTTTTGAAATATTTTGAAAGGAAAGAGGAGTTTTAGGGCCCCTCAGACTGAAGTCTATTTCTTTTATTTTATTTGTCCTTATGTCAACCTTTTCGTTCCTCGTTCCCTTTATTTTTAACTTTTTTGTTTTTGTTTTTTGTTTCTTCAGTATCAGAAAAAGGAACGGGACAATCCAGCAAGGTATAGCCTGAATGAATACCTGCACAGGCAAGAAGGAGCTGGAACAATGATGAGGCTGTTTAGAGGGCATCTTTGAAACCATTATAGTTACAAAAAAAGTATTAAATCAACACTCTCAGAAACTAAAAGCGATTTATCTTCAAAGAAAGAATTTTCATATCTATTTCCTAGCTGCATAACTGACAAGTTTACTTCTATCACATCAAGATGACATTCTTAAGGTAAAAATCTTTCTTTTAGTGTATGAGGTGTTTCAAACATTTCTGATCTCTGTGGAATTAGACATTATATCCATAGTCAGATATAAGTTTGCTTATGAATGTAAAACCCCTATTTTGCAAGAAATTATTTTAAGCAGGTTGTGTTAATATTGTCTTGGCGGCTGTCTGATGAGCAGATGTGTCTTAAATTGAAGAGACTTTTTCATTCTTACACAATTTTGTTTGGCCCTTACTCAAGTAAAATTATTGAAGGAGTGAACTGAAATCCATGGTTTTTTTTAACAAAAACTTCATCTCATATTTTATTGAAAAGACCACAAAGTTAGAAAATACTCAGCAATTCAGACTAGAACTGGGTAGCATTTGTAACAAAATATCTCTGAAATATCTCATTAAAATACTTATTAAAAGAACATGATTTTGGATTGAGATATTTAATGAATTATATATTTCAAAAAGTAAAATATCTTTTCATCATTCCCCAGATGCGTGTTTTCATTTTTAGCTGAAATATATGTTTATTTAATTCTTTATTGAGCAACTTACAAAAATAAAAATCAAAAATTGTAGATTGAAGAGTTGTCAACTCTGTCCAGTTTTTCATCCATTGGTACTCCCAAGTCCTTCTCGTCATGGCTGCTCTCAATCCCTTCATCCCCCCTGTCACTTCATCCAACCTGTATTGCCCTGCCTTAGATATAGGACTTTATGCTTGACCTTTTTGAATCTACTTGAGCTTGTTCAGGTCCCTCTGGATGGCATCCCATCCCCTAGGCATTTCAGCTACAGCCTGATGTCATTCGCATACTTGCTGAGGATGCACTCCATCTCACTGTGAAGATATATTAAACAGTACTGGTGCAAGAATGGATCCCTGATGGACAATATTTATCCCTGATCTCCATTCGTATGTACACTGACCACTAACATGACTATCCAGGTAATTCCTTATTTGAATACTTCATCACTCCTATCTGTTTCTCCACAATTTAGAGAGAAAGATCTTGTAGGGAACTGTGTCAAAGACCTAACAGAACTCCAGATAGATGACATCTGTAGTTCTTCCCTTGTCCACTGATGTAGCTACTCCATTAAAGAAGGCTACAAGGTTGGTCAGGCATGATTATCCTTGGAGAAGCTGTGCTGGCTGTCTCAAATAACCTCCCTGTCCTCCATGTGCCTTAGCATAAGTTTGAGAAGGATTAATTCCATGATCTTCCCAGGAACAAAAGTGAGACTGGCAGTTGACCTAAGTATATTGAAAAAAGCAATTTAGATTTCATCTATATAGAATCATGATATTATTTAGCTTGGAAATTACCTTTAAGATCATCAAGTCTGACCATTAACTTAAGACTGATATACTTACCATTAAAACTTGCCCCTAAGTGCCACAGCTACAGATCTTTTAAATGGAAAAGGGCAGCCTGTCCCAATGTTTGATTACTCTTTTAGTAAAGAAATTTTTCCTAATATCAAAAATAAATCTTAACTGGCAGTACTTTTATTTGGAAAAGGAGACAGACTGCCAAATCAATACAACCTCCTTTCTGGCAGTTGTAGAGAGTGATAAGGCCTCCCTTCAGATTCCTTTTCTTCCAGGCTAAAACCCCCAGTTTCCTCAGTTGCTCCTGATAAGACTTGCTCTCTACACCCTTCACCACTTTTGGTACCCCTCTCTGAGCATGCCCAAGCACCTCAATGTCTTACTTGTAGGGAGGTACCCAAAACAGAATATAATTTGTAGCTTTTCTTTGATACAAACAAACCTTGTAAAAGATTATCAATTAATTGTCAGTTATTTTGAAAAAAAAATATTTTTTATTTGTGTTTATTTTCTTCTTACTTTGTAAAGCACAGCAATAGTGTATTGTCACAATATGCTGTCCTTTCCCTCACTTACAAAGCTGAAGTAGAGACTGAGTATGATGATTTCATTTGACTGCAATACTTGAACAGCCTTATGCTTCTGTGCTTAATAAAATTCTTGGCTTGTATGATTCTTTCAGAATTTTGTGGCAGCTTGACTTTGAAAGTGGCTGAGAAATCAGATTTATTTTCATTGCAAAAATCTGTCGCAGCATTTCATATATGTTTTTCTCCCTCCAAGTACACAGCTTTTGTGTTTCTCCCCTCCACCCCTTAAAGGAATGGCTTCAAAAACAACTGGCAGCCCTGAAATTAGGTGCTTCAGTTTGGGATATTTAAGCTGGTTATATATATACCAGCATATTCTCTTTTATGCTTAGAACTACTGTCCAACTCTATAAACTGTAACAGTCAATGAGTTCCATTTTCTGGATAAAAATGAAAACAGACCAGAAATAGTAGGGAGAAATGTAAATTTCCTTTTTTTCCCCTATCATTTCTACTATTAGTTTCACTTTACTGTACTGAGTTGGCTCTCATATTTTAATGTGGTAGACTTTAAGATTAAATGAAGAACTCCAAACTCCCAGAGAATTTAATTTTTATTAATTCTGAAAGCTAATTACAGAGGAATTGAACTGTTCACATGCTACTTAGTTATTTTGCTTAGTTATACTATAGTTATATATACTATGTATATAATGTGTAGTTTATATTGTAGTTTATTTAGTTATTTTGAAGATGCGTGTTATTTGTATATGATTCTTCTTAAGCAGGAAGAAGTAAGACACCTTCACTCTTCACTGGACAAGGATGTGATAGCAGTTGTGGGGAAGAAAACCCTAGGGATATGTCCTTTGCTTCCTGTATTTTTAATTTTTTCCCCAAAGAACAGTAAATATCTCATTCACTGCACTGCTGGTTTTACATCTGAATTTATACTGAGTGTCAATGTTTTTGTAGAGTTAATAAGCATATAATTTCCAAAACATTTTTAACATGAACTGTTTATATACTGACAGCTAAATATGGTTAATAATAATAATGAGGATGTTTTTGATATTGATTACATCTAGTAATGTGTCCTTCAAGATCTTCTTATCTTTCTTTACAGCATCAGCATGGTGAATCTCCAATTGCAGGAGAGTTAATTGAGGCTGTAATACCTCAGATCATCAGAAGTTCTTTTTTCATAAACATTTGAATGTTTTTGTCCCAGAACTAAAAGGAAAATACAGGCAGTTCATATATTAAAGTTATCAGTTTGAATTCTTGCATGGATAATTTTGAAGTTTCAGTCTTTTTATCACCTAAATTTTGGAGCTATTAACATGAGTGGGTGTGTGACCCTGATTTCCAAAGTCTCTTTCATTTGCTTATGATGGCATGTGTGTATGGGTGGAACTAGATGAATATGACAGCTGTGAAATATTATCACTCATCTTTTCCTTCAAGTGTACTGTCAAGAAGAGAAGAGAAAATAAACATTCTCAAGGAGATATGAAATACAGTTTGGTGTGAAACCATAGAGGAGTTGACATGCTGAGTCCATGCAGTAATGGCAATACTTAGCAACTCAATTCAGAGGATTAAACATTGATCATTTTGGATTAGAATGAGAGTTTAATTTCCCTCTCACTATACTCTCAGCATCTTAGTGTCAATAAAAATAATACATGTAATGTAGACAAAAATTCCCTATTCTTGCATAAGAAAAATTCAAGCAATATAATATTAACTCTGTCAAAAACCTAGTAAAGTAAGAATAAATGACAAGTCAATTTTGGGGGTTTGTTTGATTATGTTTGGGTTTGTTTGTTTTTCAGAAAAACATCCAGAACTCATTGTGAAATCATTGGTTTTTTGACTACAAATTTTGAAGAAAAATTTTTTTTTTACATTTTTTCTTCAAATGCTGAATTTGGTGTGTTTTCTCACTTGTCCTCTTTGAAAAGTGCTCTCAGTTAAAAAAGGAAAAAAATAGTTCATTTCAAGGGTCTTTGGCTCCACCTTGTGTTCTTTGTGTTTTCCTGAGAAAGAAAAATATACAATGAGATATACTGCTTAAAATTTAGAGAAATTAACATCTGTTGGATTTGACCTCATCATCCATTACAGACTGATGAAGCCCAGAAACTCCTGTATTTTCCTTTTTTTTCAATAAATATAAAACACAATAAAATTTTGAATAGAGAAATACAATAAACTACTTTAAAAAGTTTCCTATGTATACTTGAAAAGGCATTATTTACTGGAATAAATCTTCAGTTTATATAAGCAATTCTGCCTTTGTATCAGAGTTTGACTAGAAGCCAGGAAAAGTAACGTGGCAAATGGCAAGGCACTTTGCTCATACACTGCAGATAATGCCTAAACTTTGAAAGAACCAGATTGCGCAATCACTATTTCAAGATACAGCTAAGTTGAATCTAAAGTCACTTCTATGAAAACTAACCTCTAAAGGGTAATTTTTATTGCTCTTGAAGAGTTTCTCCACAAAATAACACTGTAATCTTATTAAGAATTTTCCAGAGTTAGGCAGGTGTTTGTCAGATACTGTTAAATGTTATCTTTTCCTGTATCTTGCCTTTTTACAACTTTCTGCTCCTCTTCAAAGTTAAGCTGACAACACGGTGCAGCAAAGCTGAGTCAAGTGTAACTGTGAGAGCAGTGAATGGTGTATGTAATGAGTGAGAATTTTTGCCCTGACTTGTCAATACTTCATAGGGTTGTCTACCATAGGGTCATCATCAGTGTTTCCCTCTTTCCTTTTAGGTGCCCAAAGTAGTAAAGATTTATTAGTGGGATTTTTTTTCCTCAGTTGTGTGTGGAGCAAGAAGGAAAAGGAGAAAATCTCAGTGGTTATTTTTCTGTATTAATTACATAAATTTTGCTCCTATTATCTCTTCCTTCTTTGTTCCTGGGATCGTAACAAATATTGTTTGCTCTGAAGCAGAGGAAAACAAAGAACTGAGAAAACCTCCATCTAGTACAGAATACAGAAGATTATTACTGACATTACTGCACTCCTTAGTTTCAGTTAGATAGCCATCCTTTCATGATGTACAAGACACAGACAGAATGCTAATCATGATGGCAGCTACAGACAGGTCAACAGGTTTCTGTGAGAATGAATCAGCCTGGTGTACAGATTTTCAGTAACCTTCAGGAGCTCATATATTCAATATTCCTGGTTTAGGGCCAGTGGAATTTTTCCAACTAGTTCTTCTGCTTCATTTCTTTTCTAGGCACACAGCTTCATAAAAAAATATTCAGAATTCCTCTCAGTCATAAGAAAGTTAGAATGTAGGTAGGAATTCATTTTGAGCATGATTGATTAAGAGCTGATTACTATCTCACTATTCTTTAGCAAATAGATTCTGGCACAAATGGCAAATGTCACATTTTTGATGAGTGTACTGAGAACGTTTAGACTCTTCACATGTTGCCTAGTAGGGAACACACACACACACATACACATGTACTCCAGTGTTATGATTCCCAAATCCATCATTTTATTATATGCTGGGGAAAAAAATTAGAATATTCAGTCCTCTTTTTCAAGTATCTCTACGTAGTACAGGTTGCATCTATATGGGGTGGATTGGCTTATTTTCCCTGTGTCCAAATTCTCAACAAATGGATAACATCTATGAAAAAAAAAAAAAGTTATTTGAGTCTTCTTTGCAGATGATTGTCCTAGAACAGGAATTAGCCATCAAAACCAAACTGTGGTGAGATTGTGGGTGGAGAAAAATCAGGAAGAAGTGGGGAGAACTCAGATCTACACAGAGCAAAGAGGATAAGAACCCCTTAAAATGTAAAAGTCTACAATGTCAAAAAGGAAATTGATTATCCATCTGGCAGCAAGTCTCAGCAGCCTAGATAAGATAAAATCAGATATATTACCTGTATAATGTTTTGATAAATTACCAAAGAAAAAATGCTTATGCATTAGATGTTTCTAGTTACCGTTTCTGAAACTGGAATAAGCTTTGTATCTAAACAGTCCTTCATATTCTGTCTTCTGTTTTGTATTTGCCAATAATGTATAGTAAATCCTCATTGATCTCTTGACTGTTTCTCTGCACTGTATATCCCCCACTGAAAATCTAAGGATACTCTTTTTGTTGTCTGGAATGAGAAATCCATATAGGAGTATATAGGCACAGGTGTAGTCATATAAAGGCAGGGGCACAAGTGCTACAATTAATGATTATTGACTTTTTTGTGTGTTTGTAGAATTAAAGCCATTTTAACTGTTCCAATTGGACAGATGTACTTTACAGCTTAGTTCTGTTATGTACCTTATTGTTATTCATGGTTCATGGAAGGCTATTTCTATTGTAATTTTTTTCATTATTAAATGTAAACATATTGCATCTCCAAGTAAGATTCTGTGAAAACAGAAAAGGATGTGGATTTGAAAGTATCATTGACTTGATGAATTACTGATGAAATTTTTGATGGCAAATATTTTTAGGATCCTGTAAGGATAACATTTTGAATAAGTAAGACTCTGGGTTTGTAATTCTGGATTTAAACTCATAAGATAACCTTTATGTTTCACTTTGGTGATCCCTGAGTTGTTTTTCACATATTTCCTATAGTTTTTCTTGATAATACCATTTATCTACTCCTTAGGAACTTGAATGCACTTAGTGATTTGCCTCTAAACTTCATTGCTGTAATGAAATGCTGACTGAAATATGGTGACTCCCCTCAGAAAATCCCAGTCCTGTACTGCATTTAACCATAATGTATGAGCAGTCACATCCAGATCAGTCTGCAGATTCACACATACGTAAATGTTTTACTTGATTGTGGACAGAAATGCAAAAGCTTCTGCATCTTCCCTATCATTATAGTAGTATTTTTTTTAGCTATATTTTCTAAACATACTCAGGTGTACAAACCTTAACCCTTACTCTTTCAACTAGTTGCTCATTCACCCTATCTATAGCATACACCTTTATAGGTTGGTTCTGGCTTCCCTCAGACTAGGATACTGAGTTTGTAGAAAAATATTTAAAGGAAAAGTATTTTTTCTAAGTTACCTATGAAGCCAATCAATTCAGACTTCAAGTCCATTTAATTTGAATTCTATTGTTTGCAACATTAAGAGGCAACATTTCAAGTTGTGAATATAATTTGCTGAAACAGTTTTATTGGGAATGAGGGCAGTTCAATTAGGAAAACAAATTAGTCTCAATTGTAATCAGCTAAGGATCAAGCTGAGTCATGATCAAAGAGCATCAATTACCTTACATATATTTGTCTGGTAAAATTCAAGCAAATCATTAGATTTTGTTTTAATGTCTTTGATAATAAGGTGCAACTAAGTTATGAAGTGTCAATTAACAGTGTATTATTCAAGTTTTCCTATTGTAAAATAAAAGCAGATCTCTAGGAAATAATTGCTATGTGTATTAGCACTGTAATAGCATCTCATTCAAGATTGTCGCTGGTGATATTTTTTTCAAATTCATTGATATGGTTGAAAGGGTTAATGATATACACAACAGTTACTGTTCCCCAAACCTCAAAATTTTCTGAAGGACATTGACAAGTTATTGTCTCAAGTTAAGTTCTTCTAGTACAGATGTGAATCTAGAGAACTTTGACTCTAAATAAAGGAATCCAGAATTCTTGGATGAAACAACCCACCCTATTTTTCTCTCTTCTCATATCCTCTCCAATTATTATTATTATAGTGAACACCTGATCCTTTAGTTTCCAAAATGTAGGACATTATTCTGTAATTACATATGGGATACTGGTTTAATTACTTGTGGAGGTGTGCTCTCCCTCTTTTTTCCCTTTTGTCTATCTGTGGCCCTACTTGAGCCATAATTATCAGTGGGAGTTGGGCTGAGCTGCACCTGAGCCTTGGAGGATAGTTAGTAATACAGACAAGGCACTGTGTGGAGTGGAGATCTAGATATTTTGTTCCCATGAGAATATGACTATGGGCAAATTAGTTTACTCTGTGGACAGTCCAAGAGCCCTTTGAACTCTTCTGTATGACAATGGGCTACATGCCAGGAACTCCTCTTGTGTGGGAACATTTGCTTCTCCTCCTCAGGGTTGAAAGATTCCTTGTCACAGGAGATTCTCAGAAAAACTTTGAAATCATAGATAAGTCTTCTCAGGATTGATTACATATATATAATCCTTCAGACATAAACTGTTGGTCAAGTCTGAGACTAGACCCAGCTGCACCTTGTCTCCTCTCTTGAGAAGGAGTTTAGAGAGCAAGAGGGTACTTTCTGAAACTTGTGACTCAATGGAAGGGTCTCCCTAACAGCTTATCTTACCCTGTCTGTTGCTGGGATTCAGATGCAGACCAATGTGATCATGCTGAAGCTATTTATTTAGCCAAACTTAAATCATTATATAGTTTTCTTAGAAATGCAACATTCTTCATATAGACAATCATTGGTTAAGCATAGCATATGTGATTATATGATTTATTGTAATCATAGAGTCTTGTAGATACATAATTGGTTAGAACACAGAGTGTTGTAGATAATTGGTTCAACATAACACCATTCAAATTCTTGGTTAACTGTTACCTGCGTTCTTGTACACTCATGTTCCAGGTACTGTAGTAGTTCATATCTTGAGTATGTGACCTCCTCAACAGTGTTGTTTTTGCTAGAAGTAGAGTTGTTTTTCTTTTCCATGCTTTCAGTCACATCCCTACATCCAGGCCTCACATCCTAGCTGCATCACTAAACCTTAATTACACAGTCAACATGTCCATTATTTTCCAAAAATCCTCCCACACCTATCCTCTGTGGACTAAATATCAGAGTGTACCTTGACATCAGTTCTCATAAAACACTCATACTTACTATCAAATCTTGTTAAATCACTGTCTTAAATTAATAACTATTTCATTCCTTCTCTCTTAAAGGTGCAATTGATCACTCCACTTGTGACATTACTTATTTCATTGGCTTGACCGAGCTTTTATCTACTTACCACTGTAGAGACATGAAACCAGGGCAAGCTGGAATAGTTATCTGGTGGAGTATAGCTGGTACTCTGTTCATCTGTTCTGATTGATCAATTGTCTTACTAATCACTATTAACAAGTACTACTGTAAAGCCAGAGAACAACACTTAATATTGCAAAATACTGAGCTAACTAGATGAATGGTAGGACGGTGCTGCAAACTGCTAGAAAGTACTGCAGCAATTAACATTTTCCTCAGAGCTTAGCATTGTGAATTTTTCATCAGATGTGCGTCTCAGATTTCAGAGGAAAGGATTTCAGACTTCTAACAGAAGAAAAATACACTAGAAGACAGAGGAAAGACAATAATATGATGATAAAAGCAACTCTGAATATAAGAACACTAATAAGAGTAACTCAAAAATATAATACTTCTAATTTTTGTCTCATTATTAGTATAAAAAATTTTGAATTCTGGAGCTAAGTTGGGAAAGTGTTTAATTAACTCTACTCTGGTTTGGCCTTTCAGAGGATCTGAAATTTTAATCATCTATGATCTGCCATCAAGTTATATGACAAATTTTCTTGTGTATCTCTTAATACTTCTACTAAAAGCGGACAGATTAATTTTGTTTTGTGTTTCCTAGATAAAATATTAATGTTGGGATCTCAGATTTCCTCTTGAAAATGGTATCAGTGAGACTTCATTACTGCTTTACTTACTGGGAAAATGCAAAAAGCTTATACTACTTTATCGAATAATATGTGTGAAAAGAAGCAAAATTCTCTGTTCAAACCGAGTAAACATTTCAGTCTCATCGGAAGGTGTTTTTGCTCAATGTGGTGTAGATCCACAACTCCAATTATACCTCATCTCTGATTCTATTTTGAGTAGGTGGTTGGCTCAGAAGGTTAATCTCATGGAGGTTACTTGTCAGTCAATGGCAAGAAAAGCTTAGCCATCTTTTGTTCGAGCTCATTTACTTTTTTTGAGCCTAAGGTTTCCACACAGAAATTTGCAAAATAAGCAGTGGCAGCCAATTACTCAAGTTAAGTGGGGAGTGAGAATGCATCATTTACTTTTTAGCCTTCATTAAGCACAGCCCCTTTGTCTCTCAGAGGTGGTTCAAAGCATGTTGTGCAGCAGAAGATAACAAGCAAGGAGGGGAATGTAAATATAGGCTCAGTCATCCTGTGACCCTCTCGGGAACTAAATCCATTCATACATGGTAAAATTTTTAAAAATACAGAGGGTATTTGAGTAACCTTTTGCTGTTGAATAACTTTTGGGAAGGACTTAATTTCAAAAGATAAATCAAGGATCATTCTCAAGAGCTTTTAAATATAGCCTATATGAACTGCTCAATTGCAAAGTACTGGGCAAATAATAAAAAAGGAAGGTGTTCAGCCAATTTAAGTAATTTTGGAAATATTTTAATAGTTTTTGGTAAATTATTTTGATTTTTGTAATGCAGACTATTTTACCCAAAAAAGTAAATTTTATCCACCCAAGATTTCACCTTATGAAATACACATTCACATACATGAATTTTTACTAAATATAGTACATTTAAAATTACTTAGTATTGTTTATTTTTATTTAAATATTTGAAAAGCTAAAAATTCTAAAAAAATGTCTCAGTATTTTTTTGTAAGAAATGAAATACCAAGCAGGGTATTGTACTAAAATATTTATAAAGGATAGAATTAAAGGTTTTTGTGCCAACATACTGCAGAGTGTCAAAGTTAACATTGCAAGTTTAATGTTCTCTTTATGTCATTGTTATGTTGTCCATTGATTTGATAAATTGATAAACAGATTTCAGAGAATACTCTGATCTGAGATCTCTATAAACAGGAATCATTACTTGGAACTTCTGCAGGTTTATCTCATTACAAGACTGTAATGAAATCTAGAAAGTCTTGCCAAAGTAAAATAAAATCTGTCAAAATTTTCCCTCTGTTTGGCTGACAATAAAATTCAGAAACAGGTTGGTTCTGGCATTAAAAAAGTTTAAAATAAACCCAAAACAAAACAAACCACTCTACTGAGCTATTATAGTTTATGTAGGATGTGGTGGTTCGCATGGCAGTGAATTATGTCTTTCCATTTGAAATATAGGCTCAGTAGCTGACGACTGTACTTGAATTCTCCATTCTCTGGTGGCCATGCTTGACAGAGATCTACCTAATGTTATCAAAGCCATGTCATGGGACTATTAAAAAAACTACTATTGAATCACTCACTTACAAGGAAATGTGTTTCTCCCTGACTCCCTTGTGATTAATGAAGAACGTGCTGCTGAAATGGAAGGCAGCTCTTTTATAATATATAGATGTTTTGTGCAATTAACACCCTACCCTAAGACTTCTGGAAATGGGACAATCCAAATAATTTATGTCATAAAGAAACAGGAATTTTATTTATTCATCTGTCACTGTATGTATTGATGAGACTGCACTGATACAAATTACATTTTATTACTTTCTGTCATGTATAACCAAGCAAATCTTGTAGTAGAAGCCTGTCTGCAATTTGGAAGGACTGAATCAAAGTGTGGCCACTTCTATACTGCACTGAGGCATAGTCATCCATCTTGTAATCTTGATCTGCTCTTGTGATGGGCCATGTATTGCCAGCTCTCATTCATTTTAATGAGAGAAAATAATCTTACGCAATCTTTATCTCCCTTTTTACCTTTATCCACCTTCTGCTTTAGGGGAATTATTCCCCTAAATCTATGAACACACACTGTAGCTATTTAATATGATACTGGGGATTACGTGAACTAAAAATCTCATTATGAACCTTAAGTTTGCTTACTTTCTCTAATTTTCTTTTTTTTTTTTTTAACTTTAAACTTCAGGTGCAGTTCCAGAGAACTGACACACAAGACCCCTAAGGCAGCCTGGATGAAATTTGGCAGTATTCTCTTAGAAAAGAAACACTTTAGGCAACGAATGTAATTAAGCCAAGAAAAAGAGTGCAGTCTGTCAGTGAGCCATATCATTGCAGATTGTCATCTACTGAGGTTGACCAGAACTATTAGCTTACATGCAGTGTAAAGTATGTTTAGGAGGAAAGCTCTCTTACATGGGAGGAGAAGGAGAAAGCTCATGAAATTAATAAATTAGCCCC